>CAVNZG010000521.1:0-51238 GCA_963693315.1 Diogma glabrata | reverse complement strand
AAATCTTCACCAACATTTTTCTTGAACTCTTTTCACAATTGACAATGGCAATACATTTGAGGGAATATTTCATGCACAAAAAAAACAAACATTTCTTGCGATTGTTTTGGTGATTGAAAGTCTTTTACTTCATTTAAATACATAGCGATAGCCATTTGCCATTCATTATCATTTTAGTACTTCTATGCGCATGGCGTGCCCCAATAAATGTATCTTATAATTGCCCCAATGACATGCAATAAAAGCAGTCTCAAACGAAATAATTGAACAGCTTTTGGAAAAACAATAAACTTTCGTGATATGATTTTATCTTCACAGCCCGATCTGTTTTTTCATGCTTTTCGCAAACTATTCCAAGTATAATGGATTGGTGGATCAGTATATTTGAGTTGTCGTGCAATATCATCAGTCCAATTAATTAAAAAACTGCCATCAATTTCATACCTCTAACAACATCACCGACCAAACGCTCTTTTTCCTGCAGAACAAGTGCATTTTGTCTATCTGGTAATTGAATATGAAGTCGAATGGTGGTATGTTACAGCAAATGCAACAAATTCTCAAAAATACGCAAAATTTTGTAACTCTTCTATATATCAATACCATTGTTGAGCACCAAGTAGGTTATGCTTCATATGTTTCACAACATATTCATACAGCTTGAATATTTGGAATTGTCTCATATCCAATTTTACGCGATATCAGTTAATTCATTTAATTTATCAGCGTCACATAGTGTGATTAAAATGTGGGCTCTAATTTAATTGGAACTTCGCTAAAAATATCTTTGTTATCAATTGCTTCAATCGGAGTAGTTAACTTTAGCTGTCTCTCCTAAATAGAGATATGCATGAATCTTAGGCCTATCACTTACTTTGTCCTAAAGATTTTAATTAAACGACGGATTAGACTAGACTGTCCAGATTTTCAGCCCTCTTTATGCATTTTCACGGTTACGCTTCGGGATGATTTTTGGTTTCTGGTGAAGCTACGGATTTCTGGTTTCTGGTGATAATTTTTAACAAACAGATTTTTTTATAATATATATATATATATATATATATATATATATATATATATATATATATATATATATATATATATATATATATATATAATATATATATATATATATATATATATATATATATATATATATATATATATATATATATATATATATATATATATATTATATATATATATATATATATATATATATATATATATATATATATATATATATATATATATATATATATTTTGATATACAAATACAAATGTCTGCAGTACTTTAAAATCGTTATATTGTTATAAATTAATTATTTCCATCACTTAAAATTTTTTAAATTTTAATTCGCAGTTGCTTTAATTAACTCGTCGCCATTAATTTAAAATAATTTAAATGCATATTACTTGTTTTATGATTTTAGAATGTTAACAAATAAATCAATTTGTAGAAAATTTTGGTAAAAGAGTAACTTCGTTTGAAAATGTTTAATGAATAATAGGAAAAATGTTGTGCAGAACGTAGACTTTGTTGAAGTTATGATTTAATTTTGGGTTTGAAATGGCGTTCTTTCAATTTAACTTCTGCAAACTAAATTTGAGGCTGTTCTTTAGGAGTTTTTTAAATTGTGTAGGTTGATCTCCCCCAAGCTTGGACGAAATTAGAGTTTCTGATTTCTCGACCTTTTATGAATCTCGAGATTCGAAAATCTCGAGTTTATCAGCAATTGAGTTCCTCGAGAAATTGGGAATAATTATTTGAATTTCTCGAGATTCTCGAGAATTATTAAACATTAATTTTAACAAAAAAGTAATTGCCAGATAAAGAAAAATTTCTCTCGTTTTCAGTGTATTTAGGTTTTATCGAAATTAGAGTGTTTTTTAGAAGTTCTGAATTGAAAGTGATCTTACCAGTAGCTTCAAATATATTCATTTCCTTGAATAGTGAGCGGTAGTTGTCATTTGTTGTTAACTGCGTTCTCAAACTCTCACAAATACTTCTAAATTTAATTCAACACAACCCTTTTCCTCTAACTCTGTGTCCGATGACTGTATAAGCTTTTCACTTTCGTTGATATCATTCGTCGATATATGTAATTCTTTCATTGTAATTAGAAGAATCAATTTCTGGATCTTTAATAATCTTCGAGATAATTTTTTTGCAGTTTTTATGATTTCGCTTTTAGAGCAAATAGAAAAATATCTTTTTTCTCGGGTTGACTAACTGACTTTGGATTGTGAAGAAATTTCAATAACGGATTTATTGAGTTATCTCTTCCTTTAAAAATTTGAGATTGTATTTCAAATAAAACTTTAAGCTTATTTCTGAACTGTTTTTCCGAAGAGATTTGAATAGAAATTTTAGGATTCCCTCTGCAGATAATAATGAAATAGCCTGGCGGTTGAAAGCTTTTATTGATTTTGTGGAACCAATGTCACTCAAAATATTTAAAGCAACTACATCATCTTATTTATTATTCCAAAAATGATTTAAATTTAGAAGATTTAAAGTTTTTTAAACTGCTGGTTTGACTGGCAAAAACCATTAAATCATGGTTTCAATAGAATTTTGTTTAGTTTTGTAATCCAGGAGTAATGACAACTCGTTTTTCTCTCCATTTAATTTTTTTATATAATTTTGCAAAATAGCATAGCCCACTGGCGAGTTTTAAATAGTTTTACAATTACTCTAATTTTTGAAATCGTTTCTCGTATTTTCATATTTTGATTCAATACTAAATTGTAAACTAAAACTTCATTTTGTTGTAGAACTGAATCGGAATCACTATTGGAAACTTCACTTTCACTGATTTTTTAACTGGTTTCATTTTCTTTATAAAATGTTGACATTATCGTTAGGTGTTTCCCATGACTGTAACATAACTGTTGGTAAGCTGGAGATATTTTGCCTATTTCAACATTACAATGGCTCATTGCTTGTAGTGAATGAAAACACTATCTGGCACGTAATTTTCGTAGGCTTTTTCAGCTGGATATGAACCTTCAATTCGCATCCATCCTAGGTTTTCTGATTTCCATTAATATAGTACAAATGTACGTTCAAATATTTACGCTTGCAGAAGTTTGTCCATTCATCAATTGCTATGATAAACTTTAGATTAAAAGCCTCCATTTTGGTGATCTTAGATTATTTTTCCATAGAAATAAAAATAGGTTTTTCCCAATACATTTATAAAAAATAATAATATTATCCCAAATTCGTATTAGGTATAACTGTTTGCATCGAAATCTAGATTTAACAATCAGAAAGTGATGGAGATTGACATTAACAATTTTTGTAAATAGTAAAAAAATATTCAAAATAATAATAATGAATGATTTATTGTGGTTTGTTAAATCTCGAGATTCTCGAAAATTTTTCTCGAGAAACGGGCATCTCGAAATGTGAAAATATATTTCCTCGAGAATTCGAGAGTTCAAAATTACAATTCTTTCTCGAGAATCTCGAGACCGGATTTCTCGAGCAGAAACTCTAGACGAAATAAAAGTAGCCAACAGGTCTTCATCCAATGCTGTTGGCATTCTACTTATAAGCTTATCTTGTTTGAAGAAACCACATTCATTTTTCCAAAAATGTAATAGTTCACTCCAATCTTTTGGTCCTTTGGACCGGATATATTGTAACGTATGGCCTTTGGACACGCGAGACAGTATTTTTATATGGGTGCGGAGATGGAGCCTTGCATAGTAAATTCCAGAAAAAGGTTTTCTCTATATTCCACTTCACTAAATTTAAACAAAATCTAAACAATTTTACAAACACAACACAATTAGAAAGTAAAACACAACAATCTTCACAAAACTTTATAATTTTTATTTGTCATCTAGCCCTAACTGAATAACTTTGTTTTAATTAATTTTGTATTTTAATTTCTATTAAATTTTTTATTATTTAAAATATTTTTAGTTTAATTAAATTTTAGTTTCTATCTGTTATACTTAACAAAACTTGTGATGAGTTGTCCCAACTCCAGATTTTCGTTGTTAGCCCAACAGCAGTTGCATCCCTCTTTGTTCCAGACGTCTTGTTCTGATGAGATCCCAAACGTAATCGACCTTATTAATTTTGTTTATTTCCCACATCGACCCGAAATTTGTATAAAACCAGATTTTATAAATTTCCCCTTCAATTGTAAATGATTGTTGTTGAATCTTGTTTTAGCATTAACATTACTGCCAACATTTAAATTATATTTCAAAAAATTTGAATTAGTTAATTAATGCCTTGCAATCTATTAATACTAGTTGATGAATATGATAGTGATGGATAAAGTAGAACAACCTCCAGTAAAATTCTAACATCTGCATAGGTTTGACCTCCTTAAATATAAGCATTAATTCTTCTGTCACGAATGTACTTCGAATCGTTGATAAGCTTTACACTTGCTTACAACATTTCCATCACTTTCGCTGCTTTTCATTATTTTCTAACAAATATGATTCAAATAGCTCATTTTCATTCTTTTGTGGTGGATCCACTCCTTCAGATGCGGATTGCTCAACAGCTGCTGCAGTTCTATATTTGTTACCACTAACGGTAAATTGCTATACCTTCGATTTGGTATTGTATAAAATGAATACATTATTGGTCTCAATAAATCAAGGCTACACTTCATCACAAGACACACATCTTTATGGGCTTCATTTTGGACAACTTAACCTAGATTTTCCTTAGATATAACATAATTTGATTCGATTTTTCTTAAATATAACAAAATACAAAATCAAATTACTATATAATTTTTATATTTGGAGAAATTTAATATTTTTTTTTTTTGCTTTTCTTTGTTTAGTCTTAAGGACTATCGTTATTTACAATTAAATAGTTTTGACTCTACTTTAAAATAAAATAAATTAATGCCACAAATTTAATATTTTACTGTACAGTACTCAATTTCATTTTTGAATTCAAATTTCAAAACCGGAGTGGACTTCACTTTTACCACCTTCTTGCGAATTTAGTCTAACAGTTACAATATCAACTAAATACATCCCAAGAAAAACTGATGTGAATTTTTTTTTGTGCTTAGCTAACAAAGGATTAGCTAGGACTAGGACTCAGTTTTTCAACTTAATTCAATAGAAATAAAACTTTACACCTGTAAAACGGTTGTTTTTGGTTACTACAAATTAATTGTTCTAGCTCAAAACACAATATCCACACTCTACCCTTTTCACGGTGAATTGAACTATAGTTACCAGATCATATGTATTCAATTTTATTAAAATAAATTGCAAAAATTCTCAAAAAGCAAATATAAATTACCATTACAGAATACAAAATTTTATCCAATAGGTTCACACTCTATTACAGTCCAAACACTTATTACCATTACTTATTCTTATTACCATTATTCATTTAATTTATTTTCAAATTTCTTTTCGTTTCTGTCTGTGGTTTCACCAAAACTTACTTTTATTTAATAATTTTTCCTGTTTCAATTTTCGAATGCCGAAACAAAAATTGAATATTCTACATTCCAACAGTTGGTAATTTGTAATTGATTTTATCTCTGAAATTGATTTAAAGGGTTATACATTGCATTAAAATGTGAATTTTGCACAATAACAAATGTTGTATTGTGGAGTGGGGTAAGAGCAGAGAGAATAGAAAACGAAAATGTTACATAAATTTTCATTAGGTTCATGAAAATGAATAAAATATGGATTGAAGATATTGTAATTTATGTACATAATTTTTTATTGTGGTAAATAGTGTCCATTCAACTGTGGTTTTGCTGTAAATTAGTAAAAAAAAGATTTATGTCATTATAACGCCTTTTAAGAAGGTGGTGTTATGATATTCAATATACTCAAATTGGCGCTTGTTACAGTAAAATGGAATTGCCTCTTCCCACTAAATAACCAAATCTTCAGCATCAGTACTGCACGAGCTGAACTAACTCACTTTGTTTGTAACCAGTGTATTCATAAATTTCTATGTAAAATTCAACCTTGGATCATAAATGATCTCAAGATACTTTAGGTATGAACTCGAATGAAGAATTCCGATTAGATCTCAATTTTTTCTACTTTTTTCTACCGTCTTCGAACCCCTAACTTTCGTTTTTGATTAATGAAAACATCTTTGGCAAATGCTTTCGCTTATGTTAGTCTTACGACGGTCCACGAATTTCACCTGTCGCACCGTAATACTAATGCCGCCAACTGCTTCTATTAATCATTACGTCTTGATCTAAAAACCAATTGAAAATAGAACAGACGTCCTATTCCATTATTCAATGCACAGAATATATAGGCACAAATGGCACAAATGTTTAAACTGTTTTAACTGACATCCCATTGAAATGTCCTATGTTTTGGTAACGATTATAGTTTTCTGCTAACTTTGTAGATGGAGTACATGATTGTACGTGAAATGATTTACCTGGACTGGAACCTTTCTTCAAAGTAGCTGGCAAAGTAGAAAGGAACATGCACACCGTTTTTCAAGCTCATAACTTTATTTCAGTTAGGAAGTCTTTAAACGTTTTTGAAAACGAGAGTGATAACATCACAGCATTGTTTATCATCCTTTGCACACCTTTCACTAGCCAACGATTTCTGTATGATGAACAAAATCTGTCCAATTGCATCGATAGCTGTTTTCTACTAGCAAACTTTCGTTCAGAGAACACTGTCACTTTTCAGACACTTTTCAAGCCGCGACCAGCATTATTTTGATCTTAACAGCCGTTATAAATTTACATTACTTTTGTAAGATTTACTTTATTAAGATCAACATAACTGCATTATTTTGTTAGGAGCAAAATATTATTGGAACTATGCATTATAATACATAGCTCAGCCTATTGTTATTGCTTTATTAATTGAATTCATAACTTCTTTCTTGTATGTTACTTAAATCAGTGTAGTACGCATCATAATATCAATGGATTTTTATCACAACAAAGTATAGTCGAATACGCGATAAAAGATTTTGAATTCATCGCTAGCATATGCTAAAGTTTTAATATCTTCCTCCGATTACATTTACACGTTAAGAAACAAACTTGATTTTTATCCCAAAATTTATATAAATTAAAAACAAACAAACATAATAACTTTAAAAATAAAAAAAATAACATTAAAATCTTTTAATGTCAAATTGAATTTATAAATAAGAATTATAAAATAAACACAAGAAAAAGAATTGTGCGGTATCATGCAACAAACCTTTGTCTGAAGATTAAATACTAATTTCTTATGACGAAATAAAATTTATCTGTCGCGATTTTTTATTCCATTCGATGGTTATTGAAATTTATGCAATTTTAACATTCAACAATTTATTTTGGATTATTTTTTTAAATTTATTGTAATTTAATATTTTAAATTAATAAGTTGTGATAACTTATATGCAAAACTTTTATACATCATTTCGTGAGTAGGTATAAATTTTTGATGTGGCTTTAAAGTTGTAAATAATAGTGCAGAGTGGAAACTGGAATTCCAATATAAAAACTAAATGTTTGTTCATTATTCCCCACTGGCCACTGTTCAACTGGTAGGGATCGTATACATGATATTCAAAACTGTTTCAAAAAACAAATGTCTATTTGTTACATGAACTAGCTCTGTTATATAATGAAAACCTGAAAGTCACGTATTTGATTATAAAAAAAATATTCCAAAACTATAATTTCAATCCAAAAACGAAAGCGGACAGTAAACTATTACGAAATAGTTATAGTTTTTGAAACACATTGCCGAAATATTACACACGCATTTTCATACAGAAGTGTGCTCATAAAAAGTGAACCTTAAAGGATGTTTAAATACCATCATCATCTATGAGAATATGCTCAGAATTCGACCTGAGTAAACAAAACGAGAAGAAAAACCTTAAATTTCAAATGGGCATTACGTGACACATTATCTCATGTTTTGTTGTCTCGTATATTTCAATTCAGGACAAATTTTTCTTGTATTGGTTCTTCGTTTTTAGTTTTATTAATGTTAAATGAAAATGAATGGAAAACTTTTCTTAAGTTTTAGATTAAATTTTCTGTTTAAATGAGATTTCAATATTGTGAAATGGGTTTCTTGTGTATAGAACGTAGTAGGGAAACAAACATATTTCTTTATTTAATATTGAATCACGAATTGGATTATATTCCTACTATCTGTTATTAAGATTAAGAGGAAAAATTTACATGGAAAATTTGGTATTGGGTAACTAAGTTGATGTAATATAATTTTGGGGAAAAATGTACATAATTAGAAACACATGTGCTTGAATTTTCATTTAAGATTATTATTATTGGGCAAGGTTATCCCGGCATTCTTAAACAAGCTAAAACTTTTTCAAATATTTTTAACGAGCTTAAACTGTATTTACTAGTAGTTGAAGCTTTTTCACAACATTAATTTATGACTCTGCTCCTTATTTTTTGAAACAGCATTATTGTGTCGCAAAAGCGTACGCGAACGTCTGATGCAGCAATTGACAGTCTGTGTTTTTTGAAATTCTATTTCAATAATTTTTTTTTTGGCATTTTTTGCTTTAACGCTGATTTGAGGACTTTACTTATACAGTTATTTTTTAAATTTTCTACATATCTCGTCAATTTTTTTTTAATAAAAATAATTTAATCTATTTTGATTTTAAAAAGACAAAATTATATTAGAAATTTAAACGAATTTTCTCACAAAATCCAAAAGGCTTACCGTGCCAAGCAAAATTGTTAAACGTGCAAAATCTGCTACATGTGCCACGTATTTGCGATCACTGGTCTATAGTTTCACCGTTAACTTTAAATTTAAACTACAAAAAAATTGATCAAATTAAAAAACCAGCAATATGAATTGGATGCCCGAAATCGTGTTCGAAAAGGTGAAAATAACTCGTCTAAAGTTCTTCGCATAAAAGTGAACGAGAAGTTGAATTTGAAAAGTATATAGAGCTTAATTTGTAAATTAGCGTCTACAAATATAGCTCGTCGTCAATATTTGAAAGTGTTAGATTTATTTCAACGATAAGTTTATATTTTTTTTTTTTTAAATAAAATGTGATGTGTAGTAGGCATTAAAATATGTGTCGCAACAACACATAAAAACCTTTTAAGACCAAGGTCCCACAACAACATGCGTTCTAAGGATGTTAATGGACGCAAATCTGTTTTTTTTTTGTTTTTTTTTAATATTTTTTGTTAAATAATGGATAACTAAACCATAAATCCTATCGCATATAAAATATGACATAGGCCAATATTTCGTGATAGGATAGGGAAAATAAAAATAAAATAAGAGGTAAAAAGCAAATTTGTTTTAAAAATTTGCAGGAACAAAACTAAAATTGGTTTGCCAATAGTCCAGCTAATGGCATAATCCTTGATTATGGGACGCAGTATATTTTTCAATGATTAAAGCTCAGATATATAGTTATATGGAGGCTCGTTTCTTCGAGCAAGCTACAGCGTTTCAGCATCAAGGAATATTCATTAGCTAAGATTGAGAGTGCTACCGTTGACTGAATACAGTTCATCCGCCAGCACCCCTAAGATATCACCTTGGCTAGTGATATCTCACTGCTATTGCAGGTGGTATGTGATATCTCACGTTAACTCATATGCCAATAGCAGGGACTGGAGTACGCGAGGTTGTCACACCCGTGGATCAAAAAATAGAAAAAAATTAACAAATTAATAAAAACTGATCCCTCCATGCGTACAATGTGTACAAATTTTTGAATGGGCAATGATTTTGAGGAGGAATCAGGCAATGATTTTGAGGAGTTTGTGCTGTCAGTGCCGGAGATGGATATAAATTCAAATCTTACAAAGGAAAACAATAATTTTATAAATAATCAAAAAAAAATGGGCTTGTCAATTGGGTGGTAAAGGTTTGAAAAATTTAGCAATGTCAAGCAGCGTCATTGGCCTAATAGCATACCAAGAATTAGATGGAGATGATTTAACATGCTAGTATGTGCATACTACATAATTACTTTTTATTTTTCTTTGAATTTCTTATTGGTTAGGTTACATGTTTCTTTTGGAAAATCAATTAAACTGTTATGTCGATATCTTATGTGATTAAACTGGAAGTTTTATGTTTTACCGAATCTCTTTGTCGCCCAAGAAATGACCAGAAACCCTCGTTTTTCGTTTAACACGGTTTTCCACATAAAATTTATATTTTCGATTAACACGATACAGGAACGTATCTACCGTGTAAAATGGGGGTAGGTATATATATATATATATATATATATATATATATATATATATATATATATATATATATATATATATATATATATATATATATATTTATATATATATATATATATATATATATATATATATATATATATATATATATATATATATATATATATATATATATATATATATATATATATATATATATATATATATATATATATATATATATATATATATATATATATATATATATATATATATATATATATATATATATATATATATATATATATATATATATATATATATATATATTTAGACATGACCTAGCTTATGAAGTTGTTATTTTTATCCCTCCCACCGACTAATTATGCTCCATTTGACTCGAAAATGAAGTGCATGCAGATTTACTGAAATCGGAAAATAATAACCCACCGCGCAGTGGCGTCGAAGATAAGAAAATTAGCAGAAAAATAGGATTTTTTATTTTTATCAGATATACTCATCTTACAACATAATATATCTCATAATTTCGATTTTTTGATTAAAAGCTAATTAATTTACGATTCCAACGAGCCTAAGTATGTAGAAATCGATCTTAGGACAGCGTTTTTATCGAATTTCTTCTTATTAAATCAAAAAAAAAAAATTTCTGCAAAAATTCAGAAAAAATAAATTTTTATGTTAGATTTAGACTTTGTTCGAGTAACACAAATTTTTATTTTGGGATACATTGCTAGCAGAATTAACTAGACATGGTAAAGTAGATCGTTTACCAACCAAAGTAACATTTGGTAATATTGAGAAGTTATTAACGGTTCCATAATGCGAAGAAGGGAGCGGCTTATCGATTGCGAATTCGATGTATGAAATGTATGTATGATATTCGATGCCTTAAAGAATGGGATCTTACTGATAAAGTCGAAGTCATATGTTACGACACGACATCAAGTAACACTGGACCAGAAATAGGTGGAATAAAGATTGGCCACAACTTGATTCGATTCCCATGTCGTCATCACATACAGGAGAATAAACTACGGGCTGTTTATGATCTCAAAATTGGAAAGACCAAAGCACCCGATGTTTCGCTGTTCAACAAATTTCAGAAAGCATGGGACGCTGGTAAATTTTTTTTAACAATGTTCAAAAGTGGAATATCGGACAAAAAACTGAGAAACAAAATTCCAAAACACTCGTGAGAAGCTCTAGTAATTTTTTGTCATAAATAGTTGGAAAAATTACACCCACGCAGCGACTATAAAGAATTTTTGGAAGTTACATTGATTTTTCTTGGCAAAACCATTGAGAATTACAAATTCAAACGCCCAAGTTCGACAAGTCATGCCCGTTGGATGGCTAATGCCATTTATCTCCTGAAGATATTTATGTTTTGTTATCAGTATGATATTGCAGTTGGAGATTTAAATAAAGTTCGAGACGTTTGCATTTTTCTGATTATGTTGTATGTAAAAATTTGGTGCAAATGCACAGATGGAACAGCAGCCGCAAATGAGGATTTGAGTTTTATCATATCGGCCATCGCTTTTTAAAAAATTGACCAAAGAGTTTAAAAAGAAATGTTGAGCAAAATTTGTTATCATCTTCACTATTTAACGGAAGTAAATATTGGCTTGGATTTTTTCGACCCAGAGATTTTGTTTTGTTATGACTCCTAGCTTCTTCGAAAAATTTATTTACAAAAGAGAGCAAGTTCAAGTGGTACTCGGGTTTTAAACTCAAATAACGGCATTTGTATTGAATTTGTATTTGTAATGAAGATTTATTTGTAAATAAATTTGTATCGAAGATGTATTTGTAATGATACTTTTCAATTTTGATTATGAGTTTTGGTAAAGCTATATTCACAACATCCACATTCAGACATCCCCATCGCACCCCAAACTCGCAAAAAAGATTTTGACACAGTCAAACAGATGCAGCTTTTTGCTAATAAGAACATTAGTGATTTTGTCACAGAAAAAACTCAGAGTTTTTTTAATCGATTTAGAATTTGTATTGATTTTTTGCTACATGACCCATCGGAATGAGGATTTCGTCAAAGCCAGGTTGTTTTGCCAAAGTTTGCATGTTGTTTATGATACCGCCCAACTCGGTGTTAAGTTGATGACACGGAATACCACAACATTCTAACTAAAGACGAGGAAGGTACACAATACACCATTTAGGTGGTCGAAAACTACAGATGCAAATACCCATCATACAATAAATCTAATTTAATGTATTGATTTCTATTGGAAAAATGTTGCTTTTGAATGAAAAATTATTATAAATTTAACCATAAAAATTAATTTTTTTCTTTGAAAAAAGATTATTATGAATTAGTGTTTTGAATTTGGTGTTTTGATAGAATTTATGATGTCTGGCGACATAAAAAGAAGGTAAGGATTATGGATATTATTAGAATGGAAATTTGGGTTTTATTATTATATTAAATTTAATTATTCGTAAATAATAAATACTCAATAAGAAACATACTTAGTATTACACAATTTAAGCACGATACACAACAACATTTCTCTGAATTATACATACAACAGTAAGTAACACATACAGTTCATATAAGGTGTGGTGCGTTCAATTTGACTGAAGCAACTGAAAACAAATAACAATTGCAAACAATTTTTCTGTTGCTTCGGTTGCTTCCGAATATGAAAATACAAAAAAACAAACTCAAACCATAAACCATTAAGGATTGAAAAAAGCTCAATTTTTTACTTAAAAACTTAATTTTTAAATTAAAAGTATATAAAAAATACGAAATAATTAGAAAGCTGAATTGAAAACAAATAAAAATGTTACTGAACAAGAGTCATTCTTTTGTACCATCACACTATGTATTTTGAATCAATAAATAAAATAAAAAAAAAATAAATTAAAATTTGATAATCGTAGTTGATGGAGGGTTGGACTGAAGGGTGCTTTCAGTTTTCCTTTTTTTTCCTTTGGGTTGTTAGATTCTAATATCGCGTTGATCCAGCATTTGTTAAGAGTAAAGCTTCTTCGAATACTTTTGGTAATCTTGCCCTCTACTCAGCCGATCGTTACAGGCGGTAAGAGATAGACAAACTTCAATCTCTCAAAAGTGTTTTATATTGAAAAAAAATTGAAAACAATCTACACTAATGTTGAACCCTGATATTTTTAACCCATTATACTCTACTAAAAATGCAATCTTAACGTTTTCGAATGTAAATAAAAATCAATCAAATAACTCAATGAAAATAAAAATATAATCTAATATTGTATTTCGAAGGAAATTATGCCTTACAAATAATCAATATGAATAAAATATAATACTATCCTTTTTGTTATTAAAGAAAATAATAAGTAAACGAAATAGTTTAAGCATCAAGTTTATAACAGATGTTCGAATATTAACAAATAAACAAAGTATGTGTTTGTTTTTTTCCTTACGCAAACGGCATTAACAGAATAACAGAAGACAAAAGAAACATGAATGAAGAAAATCTTAAGAGGGTGAACTTATTTATTTTCTTTCATTTTCTTTCCAAAATTTATTTTTATTGCTATTATTCCTTGATTATTGAGGGGCCGAACCGTAAACACGTTACACAAAAATAAAATGGACAAACATTTAAAGGGATGTTCTGATTTTTGATTGTATCTTTTTGTAATGAAACTTGAACACCGAAATTTGTATCCATATTTCTATTGTGACTCTATTCATTTTGTCGTAAGTCTCGGACTCGTAGTCTTACGTTTTTATTGTTTGAGCTGCGCTTGAGATCTGTTTGACTCGTTTTTAAGCATTTAAATAATTAAAAATGGATCTGACTATATTCGTCGCACAATTTATTCTATTGCTATTCGTATTCCACAAATGATTTTAATATGCGACCGCAAATTCATTGTTATCACCACTCCTACCCTCAACGATTCAATTAAATTTCAAAATTTATGATTATTTTGATTAAATTGAAAAATTTTATAACTCAACAAGGGTGATTCAACGCAATATAACCATAACAATACTGAAAAAATTGGTATATATTATTTAATCCGTTAGGATAAGTATTTCTTGCATTTCATCTTAGTTTTATTGGATGGCATTAAATCTTTTGGATTTGATTTATATGTTTTTGTTTTCAAAAGAAATGACTGCTTAAAGTGCATTAAAAAATGTTTTTCAACTGTTTTTTGTTGTTGTTTTTTTTTCTTCCGATATTGTTAGATAAAAGTTTGAGTTTATATTTTTTTATGTTTTCTTTTTATGCTGTCGGGACATAATGTAATAAAACTCTAATAAATATTTGGGAAATAACAATAAAATGAAAAATTGTAAAATTATGAAAATGTTTGTTTTTCTTTAATTGATACAAAACAAAGGGTGATCGAATGAAAGTTTGTTTTGAAAAGCAAACATGTTTGTTTTAGTGCAAAGTTTAGATCCAAGCTTCTTTGCAAGGAGAGATCAATTTTATTTTCGATTTACGGGTGTTATTTATACGTATGGGTTGACGTAAGATTTTAGATACTATTGATATTTGCAGTGAAATATCACTAACCAAAATGATACTGTAATGCATACATACATTTTTACCTTAGATCTTAAAAATAAGATCTAAATTAAAAGCATGCATTCATGTTCATTTTGAAATAGAAATGTTTAAATTAATAATTATAAGGTGCTACATATCATTGATACCGGAATCGGTATGTCAAAAGAAGACTTATTAATAATTTAGGAAAAATTGCAAAATCGGGTACCGCAGACTTTTTATCAAAAATGCAAGACAACAAAAGTGAGAATCAAGAAGCAAATGATATGATCGGTCAGTTTGGTGTTGGATTTTATTCTTCATTTTTGGTCGCTGATCGAGTAGTTGTTACAACTAAAAATAATGCTGATAAAAAATACATTTGGGAAAGCGATGCTAACAGTTTCAACATATTTGAAGATCCACGAGGAGATACATTAAAACGAGGTTCACCAATTTCACTATACATAAAAGATGAAGCACAAGATTTCCTTGAAGAAGATGCGATTAAACAGTTAATCCGAAAATATTCACAATTCATAAACTTCCCCATTTATATGTGGACTTCTAAGAATGTCGAAGAGGAAATTCCAGTTGAAGATGAACCAGTGGAAAAATCAGATGATTTTGATGATTCAGAAATTGATGAAGATGCAAAAGTTGAAGAAGATAACGAAGAAGTTAAACCCAAAACTAAAGAAGTAACAAAAACAGATTGGGATTGGGAAATTATAAATGATAATAAACTAATTTGGACTAAAAATCCTGCTGACGTGGAAAACAGTGATTATGTTGAATTCTACAAAAGTTTAACTATAAAGATACATCAGATCCACTTGCTAATATTCATTTTGTTGCAGACGGAGAAGTAACATTCAAATCACTCCTGTACATTCCAAAGGTGCAGCCATCTGAATTTTTTAACCGTTACGGAACGAAATCTGATAACATTAAACTCTTTGTTCGTCGAGTATTTATTACAGATGAATTCAACGATATGATTCCAAATTACTTAAATTTCATTCGTGATGTTGACGATTCCGATGGCAAGTCATTAAATGTCTCTAGTGAAACATTACAACAACATAAACTTATTAAAGTTATCAAAAAGAAATTAGTGCAAAAAGCACTAGATATGATGTAGAAAATCGATAAAGAGCAATATGAAACTTTCTGGAAGGAATATTCAACAAAGTAAGTTTATATAATTTACTTTTCTTTTATCAAACAAAATTTTAACGTTTTTGTTTGTTTTAGTATTAAATTAGGAGTTATAGAAGACCCAAGCAATCGCCCAAGGCTTTCAGAATTATTGATGTTCCAATCATCCAAAAATCACTTACAAATCTCAGTGATTACGTTTCAAGAATGAAATCAAAACAAGAGCATATTTATTATATTGGTGGTTCTGGTCGACAAGAGGTTTCAAAATCACCATTTGTAGAAAGATTACTTGCTCGTGGATATGAAGTTCTTTACCTTACTGAAGCCGTTGATGAATATTGTATCTCAGCATTACCAGATTTCAATGGCAAGAAATTCCAAAACGTTGCCAAATAAGGATTCCAACTTAATGGATCTGATAACAGTAAAGCCAAATTTGAAGAACTCAAATCTAAATTCGAACTTTTAACTAAATGGTTGAATGATGTTGGATTGAAAGATCAGATTAGTGGTGCAAAATTTTCAGGAAGATTAAGAAAATCGCCATGTGTTCGTCAATCGCCAATCGTTTTGTTGACATAAATAACATAATAAAGAAAAATATGGAGGGCTGAAATCTCACAGCTCTGAGATATCAAGACTTCAGTCTGGGTTAACGATTTTGATATAGTTTTTGGCAAAAAACTTTTATGGGGACATGGTTTTTAGTTTTGCGCAGCGATGTATATCAAACATAACTTTTTGTTAAAGTACATGTATTTTTTATCTCTGTTTAGATATGTATTACAAAGCTAACACGAAACATCAATACGTTGTCGGAAAATTATAACAGATCATAAATTAACATAATTTAGTGAAAAAATTATACAATCCGCAGACTACTCAAAAACCCTTCCATTTAGCGTTTCGAGAAAATATTTCAAAATCACAAATTCATATTTCTTTCAGAATTCCAAAAATATTGAAAAATTAAATAAAATCAAAAATTCAATCTTTTTTCAAACAAAATTCTAAAAATATTTCAAAAGTTATTACAAAATCAAAGATTAAAACTTTTTTCAAAAATTCTAAAAATATTGCATATATGTATTATCACAAAATCAAAAATTGTAACTTTTTCCATATTATAAAAAATATCAAATCAAAAATTAAAAATTTTTCAAAATTCTAAAAATATTCCAAAAGTTCTTTCAAAATCAAAAATTGAAACATTTTTCAAAATTCTAAAGATATATATAAAATTAAAAAATTCTATTTTATTTTCAAAATTCTAAAATATTCCAAAAATTAGAATAAAATCAATTATTGAAACTTTTTCTAAATTCTAATATTGTTCCAAAAATTCCTAAAAATTCAAAAATTTAAAACTTTTCCCGAAATTCTAAAAATATTGCAAAAATTATAAGAATATCAAAAATTGAAATTTTTTCTAAAATTATTAAAATTATAATAAAATCAAAAATTTTAAATTTTTCAAAATTCTAAAAATATTCCAAAAATTAGAATAAAATCCAATATTTAGACTTTTTCTTAATTCTAATTATAAAAATTATAACAATAAATTGTTATAACAATATCAAAAAAAAATTATAACAATATCAAAAATTGAAACTTTTTCCAAAATTATAAAAAGCATAATAAAATCAAAAATTTGAAATTTTTCAAAATTCCAAAAATATTTCAAAAACTATAACAAAATCAAAAATTTCCATATTCAATTATATTTACGTAAACAAGCAGCTAAATTTTTTTTTCCAAAAAATTATATAAAAAATAAATGAAATCATTTTTTTGACACACTTGACAATATTTTTTTGACATTGCATTATAACAATAAAATTCTCAATAATAACAATTTCAGGTTCATTATACATTTTATTTCATACAAATAACTAATTTAATTTTTTTCAAAAAAAATAAATGAATATCATTCTTTTGACACACTTGACATTATTTTTTTGACTTACATATAATTCTCAATAGTAATAATAAAATTTCATGTCGTAATTAATAATTAATTTTATTTTTCCGAAAATTGGGTAGAAAATAAATAAAAATCTTTCTTTTGACACACTTCACAAGATTTTTTGACAAACTTATTATGCCATAATTCTCAATAATAATAATAAAATTTCATGTCAAACAAAGAATTAATTTTATTTTTTTCCAAAAAATTGGGTAAAAAATAAATAAAAATCTTTATTTTGACACACTTCACAACATTTTTTTGACAAACGGATAATGCCATAATTCTCAATAATAGTATTAAAATTTCATGTCAAACAAATAATTAATTTTATTTTTTTCCAAAAAATTGGGTAAAAAATAAATAAAATTCTTTCTTTTGACACACTTGACAACATTTTTTGACAAACTTATAATGCCATAATTCTCAATAATAATAATAAAATTTCATGTCAAACAAATAATTAATTTTATTTTTATCAAAAACTTTGGGTAATAAATAAATAAAAATCTTTCTTTTGACACACTTGACAACATTTTTTTGACAAACTTATAATGCCATAATTCTCAATAATAATAATAAAATTTCATGTCAAACAAATAATTAATTGTATTTTTTTCTGAAAAATTGGGTAAAAAATAAATAAAAATCAAATCAAATTGTTACTATAAGGAAGTTTTATTATTACAAATAAATTTAAAAATAAACAGTAAAAAGTATATTTTTAAATATTGCATTTTAATAAAAATCTTTCTTTTGACACACTTGAGAACTTTTTTTGATAAACTTACAATACAATAATCTAAATTTTGGTCTAACATACTAATCCCGACCATCAAGATTTCTCCAAATTCAATGTTCCTACTCGTAATCACTTAAAATGAACGTTTTTTAAGCAAAAATATGCAAATATTCTTATGACAGTGAAAAATTTTGAATTCTATAAATAGGTACACTCAAAGGTAAGGGCCGAAAGGACGATGTGTTCGACAACTGTACCGGAAGTCTGTCAAAAAAATCGTCAGATGTGTCAAAACAAGTAAATATGCATATTTTTTGCCCCAAAAACGTTCATTTTAACTGATAATGAGTAGGAACATAGAATGTGGAGAAATCGGGATGGTCGGGATTGGTATGTGGGATCAAAAACTAGATTATTGCATTATAAGTTTGTCAGAAAATGTTGTCAAGTGTGTCAAAACAAAGATTTTTAGATTTTTTACCCAATTTTTTGGAAAAAAAAATAAAATTAATTATTTGTTTGACATGAAATTTTATTATTATTATTGAGAACTAGGGGTATTCCGCGGGCTCCGGAATTTTATATGTATATTTTTAGAATTTTGAAAAAAGTTTCAATTTTTGATTTTGCAAGAATGTTTGGAATATTTTTAGAATTTTGAAAAATTTTTAAATTTTTGATTTTATTAAAACGTAAAAGTTACAATTTTTGATTTTATTTAAGTTTTACAACATTTTTGGAATGTAGAAATAAATATGAATTTGTGATTTTGAAATATTTTCTCGAAACGCTAAATGGAGAGGTTTTTGAGTTGTTTGCTAATTGTACAATATTTTCACTAAGTTATGTTAATTTATGATCTGTTATAATTTTCCGACAACGTATTGATGTTTCGTGTTAGTTTTGTAATACATATCTAAACTACATGTATAAAAAATACATGTACTTAACAAAAAGTTATGTTTGATATACATCGCTGCCCAAAACTAAAAACCATGTCCCCATAAAAGTTTTTTGCCGATAAACTATATCAAAATCCTTAACCTAGACCGAAGTCTTGATATCTCAGAGCTGTGAGATTTCAGCCTCTCCATATTTTAAGATTGAGTTGAAGGGATTTTCAATATTGAAAGCAGGGGATTATAAATCATGCTTAAAAAATTGGTTCTGTCGTCGGTAAACGCAGAGATGGAGAACATCTTCGAAAGAGCATCTGGAACCACGTTTAGCTTACCACTTCGATGCTGAATATCAGAAGTGAATCCTAGCAGTTTCAAACTCTGCTGCATAACCACTTAAGAAATCTGAGATCAATAATGATCTTAAAATTATGACCCTCGATGTATTCGCGAAACTTCTTAACACCTAGAATAGCAACAATTGGCATTCTTTTTCGCTGACGGAGTAATTACGTTGAGCTGAGTTCAGTTTCTTCGACATATATGATAAAGGATGTTTTACACCCTCTTTGTCTAACTGTACCACTACACGGCTTACACCGTCATTACTTGCGTCGTATTGTAGAATAAACGCAATAGTTAGGATTCACCAGAACTGAAGTCAATGCTTTCTTTAACAAGTTGAGGACAGCATCAGCTTCGGAGGTCCACACTAATTGGTTAGGAGATTTTTTAAAGAATTTTATATTGGTGCTGTTAATAAGGCAAACGCATAAATAAACCGACCGTTGTCGGTTTTCATTTTCAGCAATCGCGGTTGTTTTATTTTCATCGATTTTTAATATACCTTTACCTACTACGTAGCAAAAGTATTTGGAGATTGATTACGAGATTAGAAAATTATTCTTTTTAACATTATTCGTCAACTTAGCATGTCTTAGATGTTTGATGACTACTTCCAATACATAGACATAGTTAAAAAAGGTGTCACTGACGATCAGAAGATCATCTAATTATAAGAAGACACAGGGTCGTACATTGAGAGGGATCACCTAATTTATTATTTTTATCGTGGTCTGAGGTACACTGGTATAATGGCCGACCAAAGAAAGTGAACGCAGTTTTCTCTCTAGACTTTTTCTCCAAAGTGATCTGCTAATCTATTTGGGGAAGGGGATATGCATCTTTCTTCGGGGCGATATTTATCTTACGGGAGTTTAAACAGCGATGTATTTTGCCGGGTTTGCATTCCAAGACCACTTACGAGCTTCGAAGATTGCCTCTTTTTTTGATGACACCAAGCGCCAGCATACGATCCAGCCCGAGTACAACAAGCTTATAAACAACATTTTCTCATCCAATTTTTTAAAGGTTTTGTGTGAACTCATACATTTTGTATACAAAATTTGTTGTATGCTCATGCAACTGCAAGTTTATTGATTTGTTTCTTCACACAAGTTGTAATTCATGCTTCTTAGTCTAGATTTATTTCTATTTAAAGCACAAAAAGTAAATACACATATTAACACGAAAATCAAAAAGTTATAATATGTGTTCAATAGATCTTGAGCTACCTTATGATATTATTATTATTGAGGCAGGTACGTGTTTTGATTCTCATGTTGACATATATATACAAACGTTACAATTACTATGACCAACAAGACCACAAGAAAAAAGATAAGAGCACAAGCAAAAGATATAAGCAGTACCAAAAGAAGTTGAATGGAATGAAAAAACAGAGAAAATCAAGCTAAAAATCAATTTTCACTTAATTCTCGCGGAGAACATGCGTAGAAGCATAACAAGTTATAGCAGCAAGGCAATTGGTAGTACAAAGTGATAATTGGTATTTTATCTGAATAAACTCTATGGGAGAGTTATTACCGGTAGTGTCTTAGCTTAGTAAATAATTAATCAATACGTTTAACTAAAGAAAATGTAGCACTGTCTATTATAAGGAATCGAGGATGAACACGGTGGAAACTTATAATCGATTAGCTAATATTAGTTTTGAGACTTTTAATAGCTTGGCATTCACCAATTGAGCTTATTCCTTTTAAGAAACGTTGGTTCTTTGGGGAAGCCAATGTTCCAAAATCAACAGCAGCATATAGTATCAGTAAAAATTTAACACTCTAACCAATGATACCCTGCTATTATTATATTATACCGGGTGGAACGTCCACTACATCCAGCCTGACAACTTTATTTAGCTCTTAATGAAAAAATATCCAAGATATGAAACAGAAATTATTTTTTCATAAAAAATAAGTGGCGTGCGCAGGGGGAGTTGCTGGGGTTTGAACCTCTCCTCCCCACCCCATTTTGCATCATATCGGTTAAAAAATTATTATTCTAATAGACACACTGAGAAAATTAATGTGGTTACCCCAAACATATTCTGCTGGTAACATGTACATGTTTAGAAAATGACAAACATGTAATATGTTTACTTGAACCATTGTTATTGTGTTTACTATAAACATAATATGATCAAATAAAACATAATCAGTAACCATACTATTTTGCCGTCAATCATGTTGTTTTAACATAATATGTTTAGTGTTAATATATTATGCTTACCGCAACTATACTTTAGAAACATTATAAGGTTCTATCAAACATATTATTTAAAAAAATTATATTTAGCGCAAGCATATTATATGTGGAATAGCTATACTCTTCTTATTTTTATTACTTTAATTTCTTCTTATTTCTTTCTATTTCTTTTATTTTTAACCGACTTCAAAAAAGAAGGAGGTTCTGTGTTTCATTGTGGTTTTTTTTTATACATGCAATTTCTCAAAAACGGCTCGTTCGATTTCGATGATTTAAATTGTATTCTATTTGGGTTTATTCTTAGAGGGTCCCATAATTTTTTTTATGATGTGAAAAATACCGTTATTCAGAAAATTGGAAAAAACCATATTTTTTGTGCATTTTCGTTGATTTCGTCAAAACATATTATTCTGTTTGGGTGTTGTGGGCAGTATTATATTGCTTTACTTGTCGAAGTTATCGTAAATAATTTTCTATGACGGGAAATATGTATGCCGTTTGTGCCAAAAATTGCAAAACCATAATTAATAGATTGTCACTGATAAAAGTTTTTCTGGCATTTGAAGTTATTACTTTTAGAACGCTTTCTAGCCGATATTTGCTTTATGACTACACTAAAAATAAAAAAATAAAAAGCTTTTTAAAAAAAAATAGAACCGACTTCAGAAAAAACAAAAGAGGCACAAAAAAGTGAAAAATAACTCAATTGTTGCTTTTAGAAACAAAAATACGTTACATTTTAATTAATTTAATTTAATTATACCTTACTTTAGACAAAAAAATTACGCTATTAAACAAAGTTATTATATTAAAATAGTTACTTTTTATTATAATTATTATAGTTGTTATAATAGTTATTTGTAGTACAAAACTGTTCGAAGTTGGTGCCACATTGACGAAAAACCGACTAATATGTCTCGGGCTTGGCACCGATTTCCAACAGTTTTGTACTACAAATAACTTTTAAAATATAATAACTATTATAACAACTATAATAACTATAATAATTTATTTTAATATAGTAACTTTGTTTAATAGCGTAATTTGTTTGTCTATAGTAAGTAGAATTAAATTAAATTAATCAAAATGTAACGTATTTTTGTTTCTAAAAACAACAATGGAGTTATTTTTCACTTTTTTGTGCCTCTTTTGTTTTTTCTGAAGTCGGTTCTATTTTTTTTTTTTAAAGTTTATTTATTATTTTAATTTAGTCTTATTATTTTTACACAAAAATTAAGAAATGGTTTTTTATTTTATGTAAATAGATATATTTAAATGCAATAATTTTTTTTTTTAATTAAATTTACTGTTTTAAATTCACATTTCCCAATAACGATAAAGAATAACACACGAAAAAAAGTACTAAACTCAACAAACGTACGAAACTAAATGAACTGAGCAAGTTGCTTAGATCTCTTCTAAACAATTCCAAACATGTTATGTTTGGCTAAGAGTACATATACATTTACATGTATACATATACATGTTCGCTTTTCAAACATTATATTTTTGTGTCCATTATATTTATGGTCGTAACAAAAACAACATATTTGGAAATCTTATTCAAACATAATATATTTGATTAAGAATACGAAACAATATGTTTGATTATGAATACTAAACATAATATGTTAGAATTCAACGTTAAAGTGTTATTTTCTATGTTCTTAAACAAATTCAAAAATGGTATTCAAAATAAATTCTGAATAATATAATAATAATGGCAAACAAATGCATATATGTCCTTCCATGAAATGTCATTTAATATGTTATCTTTTATACGGTTAGATAATAAATTGATATTAGTTCAAATAAAAGTTATATTTTTCAATTTTAAATATGTATCTGAAAAAATTAAAGAACCAAAAATTTCATTTATATTTAAATATATTTTATTATTTGCATAGCAACTTTATAGAACTTTAAAGACAACATATGTTATTTGGCATCATACTATAGTTAATTTTACTATAGCAAGATAAGGAATGTTTGTAACAATAATAATTAGTTTTGTTCGAAACCAAATTTGTTTACAATTATATGTTTCTAAGAATCATAATTCTAGTAACCATAATTTAGGTAGATTTTTTAAACATGCCTTATTTGTGACAAATTTAATATAGTTAAAATAAACATATTATTGTAATATATTTAAACTATTATGTTTAAAAATTAAAATTTAACCATATTAAGGTTTACTGAAACATGTATATATTGGTCGCAAACATGTCCAAACATGTTTTTTTTCTCAGTGCACTTACACGGAATTTACATTTCAATTTACTATAGTAAAAATCTCATTGTCTCTATCAGATCCCTTATTTCATAAATACTATTCAATTTATTTAAACCTGAAACTGTATTAACCGTCGAATCTATATCTATCTATAACCGTCAAAACATAAACGGGTACACGGGTACTTGGGTACACGGGTACACAAGTACACGAGTACACGGTTAAACGAGTACACATGTACATGGGTACACGGGTGCATGATACACGGGTTCATAGATAAACGGGGGGTTCATGGAAATTACCGACACATACATGGGGTACCTGTGTTCCCGTGTCCCCGCTTATGGTTAATCTAGACAATTTTTGCCATATCACATAATTATTTAAGGTGACGATTGGCATGTCCTAGTTACCTGCATCACTAAATGAAGGGATTTCTCTCACATAAGAACTGTCATTCGAAGCTCCTCTCAGAGAGGTTTTGTCACCCTTTATGTGAAATTTTGGAATTAACAGTTTACTATATCGAAAACAAACTAGCTTACGAAAAGATATTCGCATCGATCCAGAATGAAAATAAACAACTATTTTTAGATATTATATTTATTTTATATTTTGTATGATATTTTAAATCAATATGGTGATATTTTTCCCGTTTGACTAACACATGAGACTGTCAAAATATTTGAAAAATTATTTTGGTGTCAACAGAAAATGTTTATTCTGTTCTAAAAATTTCTCAAAAGGATTTTCACGTAATTATTTTCATTCTGGATCGACTTGATTGACTGGGCTAATGAAATCTCACAAAAATATTTTGATCTTTCAAAAGATCTCTAAAACTGGCCCACTCAACTTGAATACTGGACAGGTGAACTGGTACATTAACAATAAAAAATATTTGACACTGATAAATCAACTGGAACCAAATATAAGAAAGCTCGCACGTAAGATACTATATTCATACAAAAAAGGGATGAGTAAAAAACGATGGGGACTAATATTTTAATTTTTCTACTGGCTTTACATCTGTTATCAAATTTAATGTGATATTTCTGCTATATGGGATCATCTGATGGATGTCAACCAATAACGGCCTGATTTGAAGTGCCTTACTAGGGTTTGCAATACTAATTGTATATGAAAATTTGAGCAGGGTCTGATTGGACTCTCCCAATCAGGACCTGACAGGGCGTTACACTCATTATCAGGGTCCAATCGAAATAGGGCAAACCTGATTGGGAATATACAACATATAGCCTACATATGCCCGTTTTTTGTATTGTACTTTTGATTTTCCATATGCAAACGTGGGCAGTTCTTAAGTGTCTCTCAATATTAATGCTATTGAGAGATACTTAACAATTCGGTTTATAGTGAAAACCAGTTGACCTGACTAAAAATTGAAGCCGAGTTTTTTTAGTTCAATCGTAATCAAATTAGGATCCAGTTGTGCGAGACAAAGTAGTTTAAGCCTCAAGTGGGAGGTACAATAAAAGTCTTGACCAATGAGCCAAATTATTTGCTGTAAATGATGCTCTTGACTGATGAAAAAATAATGAAATATTAATAAAAAATATCTATGAGGCATTGAAATTGTTAGATGCAGTTATAAATCATCAAAAATAATAAGGAGCTGCTGTCAACTCTGAACCAGTTCAATATTTCGGCAGTATTGGTGTCGAGTCACAAAACAATAAGAAGCTGATGTTATTCAAATACACTTTTAGACAAGGTATTTCAGTATGCGTTCTACTATAGACACCACTTGCAACACTTGCGTAAACTCGTTTTTTAACATCTAACACATGACCATGGGATATTATTTTAGTAAACAAATCAAATAATCAAACATCATCATATGTCAAATAAGCAGGCAAGACTGGCTCAGACTATCAAGTCTAATGTCATAATTCAAATTAAATATTTCATTAAATAGCTCACATAGAGCTTTAAGATGTCAGTCAGCCAAAACTGAAAGCTCTGGTATATCGGATGAAGAAGAACGTCAATCTTGCAAATCAGTTACATCGATATTACGTCGGATAAAAAGTGAAAATTGTCTCCAACACATTCAAATTGAACGATCGTAACTGGAAATCACTCGGTCTGCCAACTTATATAATTTCTTGTGATATACACAACAATGCAAAAAAGTGTTAATAAAGAAAAGCATTTCTCAGAAGGCTGTCACTAAAATCTGTTCCTTTTTAAAACCCTTTAACCGGTAAAACCTTGTCAAAAGTGGCATACCAAAGATGCTATAGTTATAGCCAGAAAGTAAACCAGAGGTACCAAAGTGTTAATATGAATTGCACATATGCAATAAATGCCATAAACCACCTACGGTATATAAGATCAAAAGGACGCCAGTTTGATTTCCCGAACCGACCGGAATTGAGATAAAACATTTGTTACGGATCTTTCGCTTTTCAAAGCAATTTTTCATTCTATTCAATTGAATACATTCATTCCTAGTGACTTACAATTCTAAATATGATGTTGTTGCAGATTAAGACTGTCTTCGCCGGAATTTCTTAACAATCGGAACAGTTGGAAAACATCAGATAGTTGTAGATTAAATGTCCAGCTTTTTTACAGGAGTTGGAATAAGTGGAGAAATGCATTAAGAGTGAAAGGAAAGGTCTTCTACAAAGTTTTTTAGAGGAACAGTTGGGTTGGCATAACATCAAGTCGGTTCATATTAAATGGCATTTAAACTAAAAGTTGTAAGAAATTAAATGTACAAATAATTATTAATAAGTTTTATTATCTTTGAACTATTATTTAATTACAATCTTACTAAATAGGCAAATTTATGTACTTTTTGTAAAGAATTAATATAAGTTTAATAAAAAATTACATATACAAAACAATAATAAAATATTTTTTATTTATTTTTAATTATTTATTTTTGAATTTACCATTTTAAAAGTTGAAATCTACTGCAAAATAGTCGTTTTTTTTAAATTTTACTATTTTAATAGTCGAAATCTACTACTAAATAGTCATTTTGGTTGTTGTAAAAAAGTAAAAATTTACTATTTTAATAGTTAAAGTCAACTACAGAATAATCATATTTGTTATCAAACTAATCATAACTATAGAATAGTTGATCATGATTAGTTTGTTACTTTAAAAGTAGTGGTCACGAATTAGACTATTAAAATAGTCTAATTCGTGACCACTACCACAACATAAAATAGGACTATTTTTTCTCTGAGTGTGGGGGTCTTGTTTTTAAGAAATAAAAATGAAAAATAACTGGATGAAGTACTAATTGGCTCTTACTAACAGCAACAACGAACGCCGATGATTAAAAAGAATAGCTAGATAGTGTTATGCGATATAGTAGATAATTTAGTGGCTGCATCTGCATACTGAAAACTATTTGTATCGAAGATCTAAAAAAATCCTCGGCAGACCAGATGATCCATCCTGATCCTGAACAAGTGTAAGTACGAAGGAACAAAATAGACACGATTTCTATCTTTTGGATTCCACAACTATGAAACTAAGAAACTGGTGATGATCTTCTACATATATAAGCTAAAATATTCTAGTTTAACCACTGTAGGCTACGCCCCCGACATAATTGCAATGGTGAGAGGGAATCATGTAAAGAACACTATGTATTTATGATAATGGAATCACCATCAGGAACATTTGACGAGTTGTGTGCCTTGAAATCAAATTTCCGACTTGCTTCAGTCTGTGAGTTCGATTATGCCTCGTCGCAGTCCATCATGATACATAATTGCACGCCAAAGTTTCACAAGAAGACGGATTCAAATTAGCAAAGAATAAAAACTCTGACGACCCCAAAAGTTGGAGAAACCAAGACCATCACCTACACCATATCAAATATAATTATCACATTCAAAAATTGAAATGTATCACTCACCGGATTCTTAGTAATTGATCGAACCCTTATACTTCTTCTTTACAAGCCAATCATAGGCAATTGTTGAACAAGAACTATTTTGCAATACATGAATTGTTGCACTAAACCCACAAGCAATTGTTGAACAATATCAATAATGCACTATAAAAATCATTGCACCAAAACCACGGAAAAAAATCGATAAACGAACTATATCTATATTAATAAATAATTTGGAGGTAAAGAGCATCAATGAATATATTAGATTTATTTGGTGTGACACCGTAAAAAAAGGAATGCTTTGCACAAAACTTGAATGATTTCCATTCGCAAACATTTATAAAAATCCACAAACATTTATAAAAATCGTCCATCAACACCTCAAAACGCTAGAGAAAGGCTTTCATAACATTGTATTAACAACAATGTTCTAGAAGTCCAAAAAAGAAGTTATTTACCAGCTTATGTTAGTCAGAATAAAGAACTTAAACAAAACAACTAATGGAAAATCCTGCAAAACAAAATATTACGTCCTAAGAAAACGTTGTTGATTTTATTTAAGTCAACGAATTCTATTGACAATAACTGAAAAGGAAACATTTATTTCCGGGTGGATTAATTTACTTGACATTCATCCCCAAAAAATCGTCACAACCGTCAAAACAATATTTTCGTAACTTAAGAGTAAACAAATCGAAAACCCATAAAAATATTTTTATTCTATTTTCTTTTCTTACAAAAAAAAAACAAAATATGGAAAATTCAATGGAAATTCATAAATCGGATATAATAAATTCAATTTTATATTTGTTTTGTTTTTCTTAAATATTAAAAAAAATTAACAGACAAAATGAATTATGGTTGAATGACGATAACATGACACCCAGACAAAGAATAAAGTCTAGAATACAAAACAATTTTTGGATTTTCCGACTAATTTCGTCAAATTATTTTAGACAAAACAAACATAAAAAAAATAGTTGCTTCTTTGTCCAAAAATAAATCAAAAATTGAGGTTATGTTCATTGTTAACCTTTTCTTGGGGTAAAATATTTGATATGAAATAGGACCACAAAATTGTTTTGAATAATTTTGATGTTGCTATTTTAGGTTTTTTAGATTTTTTTCGATGGTTTGTGTAATATTTTTATAACAATATCCTTTGGTTTTGAGTGCCAAAGAAATTCTAGAATTTTAGTCCATATTAGGTCCATTTTCGCAATTTGTGAGTAAAAATAACTGCAATGCAACTAAACTACGGATACCGACTGAATCACGAACCTGAAAAGCTCACAACCAAACACCCGTTCTCAAGACGTATATATAGTTTAATATTAAGTCACTGCACATAAACGATTACAGATATTTAAATTATCACTAAGCCATTAGCAAATGATATTGACACAAATCTCCAAATTAACTATAATGGAATAAATGAAACAAAATGAAACTTTATCCAACTACAGATGCAACTATTTAATTCCATTTTTTTGTCAAGCTATGTCGTCCAATTTTAAATAAAACTATAAACAATTGTACAACCACAATCTGTTCATTTCTATTCAATATCATCCCTGTAACCATTTTAATTTTACGTTGTTTTGTTGTTATTGTTTTTAGTTTAGTTTGAGTTCAGTTTAGTTTTTTTTTTGTTTTGCTCTGTTATAATTTTCAAAACCACAGAAGAGCAAACTAACTTCTTAATTCAATTGTGGCTGTTTTGGTTTTTGACCTAATTTCCTGTTCATATCTGATATATTTTTAATATTGTTGTTGCTCCTTGGATTGTTGTTTGTTTTAAGTTACTGGACATTGGAAAGAGAGAAGAAGAAGAATAAATTGAAATTATAGTCGAACAACAATGAAGTTAATTAAATTTTAGGAAATACAAGATGAATTAAAACTTAGGTTATATTGTAGAAACTGTTGACTTTTATGTAACTGTTTCAAGTTTTTAGTAAATGTTTTGAACGTCATAACTGTTTTCTATTCAGCAGATAGTTCAACAGGTATTTAAGGTCTTAAATTGCAAGAATCATATCGTTTATACGTGAGAAAGCTTCTCCATTTTAATTAGTTCAGCGGGATTTCATTTTTGCCATTTTTAAATTTTTAGATGGCGATTCATTTGCAGACTTACAGGAACACTTGCAGTGCAGAAAATGTCAGAAATAATTAAATCATGCGTCATAGCCAACTGAAGTGCGCCAAAGCCATTATTTTTACTGGTAAGGTGCAATGTGTAGAACCATTGTAAGTTTTAAGTTTCATTTCATTATTAATTTGAGCATTGAAGTCACCAATCGCGATTTTTGAATTTCGTTTTCAGTAGATTCATGGACATTGACAATCGTTACATTAAATTTTTGAGTACGAATTATTAGTGTGCATATCCGCATGTTTATTTAGCAGAAGTTGATTTACACGATTATGTATGAAGACGCCAATACCTAATTCTCCTTCATTTTGATGACCGCAATAGTGAAGTTGTTTCATGGATTCCACTTGATGGTCATCTTAGTTCTTTTAATGGCTCTACACTGATAGATAAAACTCGCTCACTACAACCTCTTTCATGCCAACCGAAGATTTTCTTTCACAATAACCTCAGATTCGGCTCGATTCTTGTTTCTTCAAATTTGGTTTTTGAAGAAAAGACAACCGAATTTAAAGTTAGTGTGTCAGTCAACATTCGGTTAGCACAAAAGCGGTTGAAGTCACCGAATTTTTTAATTCAGTGTATAAGCACTTGCCAGATTCCCATTTTTAAATCGTTGTCCGGGTACAGTTGCGAAGGTTGTTCTTGTAATTATTAGTCCGAGATAATCAAAAATCAGTGTAAAAGGTCCATAACAAGTTGGTTTTATGAATATGTGGGTGAGCATTTCGCCACACCCCAATTTTTGAGATTGAGTTCGTTCTTAAGGTTGAGGTTCGTTCTTGAGGTTTAACATGAAGAACAGACGCTTGAATTGCATTTAATATAAAGCGCCAATGTCTCACCTTGACATACATGCATCTTTGAGTATAAACAGTACTTACTCTACACTGAAAAAAATAATGATAAACTAAAGCTAGTTTAATTGGTTTTAGTTATAATAACCCCGTTTTGGGTTGATTTGTTACAAATTTACTATGTTTAACTTAAACTGAGCAAGTTTTATAACACAAAACTAGCTGAGTTAATTATTATTTCGATTTCAATAAGAGAAATATGAATTGGGATGTAGATTTTAACTTTAAGTAGGTATTAGAAAGTAAAATATTTTGAGAGTAAAATATTTTGATTTCGTGTAATTAGTGGAGTTAAAATAATTATGGTTAATGATCATTAAATTTGTTCATTAAATTGATTTTTTTAAAGCTCCACATAAAAATTAATTTATACAATTGATTATGTTATGCGCTTCCCAAATTAGATTATTTTACTGGGATTTCTTTTCAAATGTACTTATATGTGTATGATGTTTTATATATATGTAAAACTAATATTAACATTTTCTTCGGAGTGACGTGAAGAACTAATTATATATTATAAAGTATTTGTTGAACTTGTATGTTTCACCAATAAGTATTCTTCACTTTAATAAAAAAACTAAAACTTAGAATTAAATTTTAAACTTTTTATTTTTTATTTTCCGTACTACCGGTTTCAATCTTCAAAAGATCATCCACAGGTATTATACAGCAATTCCCTATAAATTGCTGTATAGTACCTGTAGATGATCTTTAGAAGATTGAAACCGGTAGTACGGAAAATAAAAAATAAAAAGTTTTAAAATTTAATTCTAAATTTTAGTTTTTTTATTAAAGTGAAGAATACTTATTGGTGAAACATACAAGTTCAACAAATACTTTGTAATATATGTAAAATGTTTCATAAATTATTGTTTTCCATAAAGTTAACCTGCACTGAAAAATTAACATATGTGAACGGTTATCATTACTTAAACAATTAGTCCAGTCATTCAACGGAAAATAAGGCGAAACTGTATAATTTTTACAAACAGCACCGATTTGCATAAAAAGTTGGATTAAAGTGCTACTTACCCTCTACTTCGTGCATTTACCCTGTAGGTGGTGTTCGCGAGGGAACATTTCAACTGGTCTTTGGCTGGACTAAATATTAAAAAGAACTGTATAATTTTAACTATGCATAGTAAAATCTACTTATGCACCAAAGTTGATATTACCAAGCATCCAGTTTAATTTCAGCCAATTTTTCTTCATGTTTTGTTTTATGTTCATAATGCAGTTAGGTTTTCAGAATATTGCTCTGCAGAATTGTATAAAATCAGAAGTTCTTTCGTTAAAAAATCATTTTAAAGTGGATTTTAAAGCAATAATTTGTTATAATAATAATCAAAGTGTTTTTAAGTGAAAGTTGTTATAAGTGCTATTATAGTAAACAATTAATTGTTACAGTGGTTAAGGTGCCGAAATTTAAAAGATTAAAAATATTTTGTTAGTGCTCTTTTATATAAAAGAATTAATACAGGTATTTATATACATATTTATATATATAATATTAACTGTTTTAATTATTAAAAGCATAAGTATAATAAACATATGTATATATAAATGTAAATATATATATATATATATATATATATATATATATATATATATATATATATATATATATATATATATATATATATATATATATATATATATATATATATATATATATATATATATATATATATATATATATTTATATATGTATATGTATATATATATATATATGTATATATATATATATATATATATATATATATATATATATATATATATATATATATATATATATATATATATATATATATATATATATATATATATATATATATATATATATATATATATATATATATATATATATATATATATATATATATATATATATATATATATATATATATATATATATATATATATATATATATATATATATATATATATATATATATATATATATATATATATATATATAACTATATACATGTATTTAACGATATTTTGAAAAGTTAGTCTTTGCTAACGGGTCTGAGCCATAAAAATGTAAAAATGAACGGTTTGGAGCCATAACAAATGAGCGATACCAAGTAAAAATTTACATAATTACATAATATGTGGGTCCATTTTGGTAAAGAGCTAGTAAATTCATTACAGTGGCTTTGTTAAGTGCGTTTTTTAAAAACATTTGTTTGCGGCTTAAGAAGAAAAATTTATTTATAAATATTATTATAGTATATTTTTAAATATTGCATTTTAATTCAAAAGTGACAAAAGCACACAAACAGTGAATAATATGGAAAACCATAATAACACATATAAAAACTTTATATTATGAATAAATTTATTGGTTTCTATCAATTGTCGGTCAGTGATTTAAAGAGTGCTTGTCTTAAAGGTAAAGGTTTGTTTTCGAACAATCAACATTTTTTTCATAGGCAAACCATTTCGAAAGGGTCAAAAGCAAGACCTTTATTTTATATTTTGATCAAAGCCAATACTATGGTTACGCCTTTCTAAAGCTTATAACAATTTTATTTATTAATAAATTATTTTACTTAGGTGTCGCCCAATGTTCCTCAACTGATATAAGTATGGAAAAATGCGCATTATTAAAAACTAAACTAATGCATATGCGGACTCCTTGGTATGAAGTAATTAATATATGGAAAGAGACGGCATGCAAAAGAATCGAGGAAATTGTTACGAGTAGAGATTCAAATATGACTACCATTTTCAAAGAATTGCCATTATTTAAATATTTTCAAGCTCCAGAACTGGTAAATTACAACATTTTCAAGAATCACAATTGATTTGAGATTTTTCTGATGAAACCAATTGTGGATATTTTTTATTGCAGATAACCTACGATTTTTTAAAGAGATATCTGGCACATTGTAGTATATATGAGAAGTGGGAGTAGTTAAAGTTGAAAAACATTTCAAACTAAATTTAACAGAGCCTAGAAATAAAGCCTTATTTGAAAGAGTCCAAAAGTCAAAACAGAAACTAACAATAGGTAACATATTTTGTAACCTTAATTTTTATTTGTTTTAATTTATCATAATATTAACCACTCACTTAATGTTTGCTTTTCAAATTTAGATACATACAATTTACAAATGATATATCTCCTACCAGCTATTATGCCTCCAGTCCTTCAAAAAATGAATCAAAACGTGACCTACAAAAAGCCTACTATTTCTGATTCGCAGACTAATTTTATAATTAAGGCAGAAGATAGTTCTGATTTAACAAAAAAATTGAACTTGATACGTAAAGACAGCAAATTGAAAAAGCAAAAAGTGCAACCACTACTAGGTGTCATTGGAGATGATTTAGACTTCCACCAATTTTTCGTAATTTTGGACAATCATAAATTTAAGTTTGGAAGTGTTTTAGAGGCTCTCGATATATGCTTCAAAATCTTCCACATTTTCGATCTGGAAACCCCAAAGCTGCTAATAATCCGTGGATGTTCATCCAAATGTTTTTTTATAATATTGCAACAAAATATGATGATCATATTCCAGCAGTACTGACTTTATGCCACGATCTAAAAGAGTCAGCGTAATATTATTTATAATGTAATTATTAAACAGTAATAATTTAATACTCAATATTTCATATTAAAACACAAATTTTCTGGATTTAAAGCCAATTTTATTTTTATTTTTATTTTTTCAATTTCACTGACGTTTCGATCTTCCTTGGCTTTAAATCCAGATGGGATTAAATGGCTTTAAATCCATAAAATTGGCTTTAAATCCAGAAAATTTGTGTTTTAATATTAAAATAATAGCCAAAAAACCTACCAAACTAATACTCAATATTTCAATATAATTTTAAAATTTTATTATAATCTATATAATGTACATATTTTTTAAATATAAATTTGTAATAAATGAATTATATAACAAATAGTTTTTGGTTTTTTTATTTTCAAAAGTTCACAAAACACATAAATTTTTTTTAAAATTGACAAAAAGGATTGGTTGTTGTGTATTTCAATGGTTTACTATCACGAGCGGTTCTCCTATTATAGATAGGGGTAGTTTTAAAAATTACGGCTTTTATATATGTTCAATTTAATGTATCTCAAGAACTAATTGAAATTTGTATTTTGTTTTAAAGGTAAAAGTGAGTCCTTTCCAAAAAAAAAATTAAAAGTTACAATTTTTTATAATTTATTATTACAAAATAATAAGGGATGTTGATATATTCTTTTATTGTTATTTGTTCAAACTTGAGTCAACTGAAGTTATATCATTGTTTTTCTACATAATTTTTAAAAATGATCAAAATTCAACATTTTGGTATTATGTAGAAAAATAATGAAGTTTTATAATTGTGGAGAAAAAAATCAGGTATATCAAAACGTCGAACTCTTATTATTTTATGATTTTTTTATAAAAATTACCAAAATTTGTTATTTGGGCCTCAGAAAAACCTCACATTTACTTTTAAGACAAATAAACATTTTTAAAATCCTTCAAGTAGTTCATTAAATACATAAATTTGAACATACATGAAATCCGTAGTTTTTAAAAATATCCCTAGTATGTATATATAAAACCTATAAAGGAAAAACAGATCGCGGTAAAAAAATTGTTAGTCTAAGAAATGTGTTTTTTTTCTTCCACTGTAAAAAACTTTAAGCAAATCAAAGAATGTGTGGCAAAACGATGTAACGAATTGTCTGATTTTGACCAATGTCGCAATGTTTACTTAACTAAGGGCTTGAAACCACATACAACAGAAACAGAAACAGAATTTCATACAAATTTTACAGAAACAGAATTTTTTCCTGTCAAATTTGTATGAAATTCTGTTTCTGTTTCTGTTGTATGTGAATGCGCGGCTTAAGAGGTAGTTTAACATTTGGTTGAATTCAACTATTACGCAAAGTTGAAGAATGGTTAGTTTAATTAAATAGGCAACTTCGTTAAAAATGACCTTTGAATAGTTGTTTCATAATTTTCAAAAGTTACCTTAACTTAGCAATTCTTTTGAAATTTTGTTAAATTTACATATATGCTTCGTTATGTGAACGTTAGAAACGTAGTTTAATACAAACTAACGTTTTTTACTATATAGGTGAAAATAACTAAAAAATTGGTTTAGTTTAAATGATTAGCAAAGGTCAATACAACATGCAGGTAATAGTTGATGCCATTAGTTAAAATGGACTAGAAGCAAGGTTAAAATCTACTTAGCAAAAGTAACGTTTAAATTAACTCTAGCAAAATTATTAATATTAAACTTGCGCTTAGCTGGTTGAAAAACAACCGATTTGCTTGGTTTATATTAAGTATAGTTTTTGGTGACAATTACCTATATTTTTTTTTCAGTGTACCTTTCTGCACCCAGGTAGCACGGCGCGTAGGCGTTGAATTTCAAATATACTAGGAATCGCCCAGTGGCCGAAATTCGGCCGTTGTAAATGATAATTGTAAAAAGATCTCCCGACAAAATAGTCACAACAAATTATTTAAAAGATTGATTCATTGATATAATTGATTTTGAATCGTGAAACAAATAACTAGGAAAAAACAAAATAAAAGAACAAAAGAACATTCCTATCACACTTTTGCCCTTTTTTCTAAAAACAAACGTCAAAATTTAAAAAAAAAAATGTTTTTCGGCACATCTACTACTCAAGACCTTTCCAACGATATACATATTGCCCCTCTTTTGTTAGGGCAAATATTTTGAAATGGTACCACAAAATAGTGCTTACGTATGGAAGATATTTTAGCATCAACTTTGGTAAATTTTAGAAAAGGGAGTAAGAGAAAGTTAATAAAACAGAGAAGACAACGAGCTATTCCATAGAATGCATTTGAAGATTTATTTTCAACAGTAACATCTTGATGTGTAGTGTCTGCATACCAACCTTTTAGTGGTTTAAATAAGTTTCCTTATAGCGTTGCTTTCATGTAGATTATAGGAATTGCTGCTACCTGAAAGCGTTACCTATTTTAAAACATTATATCAAAACATTAAACAATAATAATGTTGATATTAAATATTAAATTAGTAAAAATAAAATAATTATTGCCAGAGGAACGCAAACAGTCATCTAAGATTGTTATTTATTATATATTTTAGGAATAAATATTCAAAGCATAAAGAAACCAATTCAACCCACATAAAATTTGTGTTAATTATTTATGTAGTATTTAACCTTTTTTTAAATTTTAAATTTGTCTCATACTCAATTATGTATACATTGGGTCAGGTTTATTTGATTTTGATTACTGTAAAAATGTTTATCAAACCTTAATTAAAATTTCATAAATTGGATTATTCAATTTGATTCAGTTCAAAAATTAATTGTGTCAAATTAAATAATCCATTAAATTATTTTATATAGAAAATATATTCAGATATCTTAAAACAAAAATTTAATACATTTTTTGTCAGGTGACAGTTAAGCACCATGAAAAAGCCTACACAGCATTATGGAGAGTCACTTAAATTTTTCATTTTGTTAGTTGTAATAAATAAACTGGAATAATAAGTATATATATAATGAATTAAATTTTGGTCTAATAATTTAAAAAATTAGAATAAATTTGAATAAAATATTTATTCCGTAATTAATCCTAATAAATTAACTATATGGATATTTTGCGACTGTATAATCTTAAAAAAAAGTGGCTCCAGTAAAAGATTATAATAAAAAATGTAAGCGTGGGATTTTCCAAAAAAATTATGGTAAGAATAAAAAATCAACTTTTGCCTTAATGTCGTGAGAGATAATTCTTAGTTTCAAAAATTCAGACAATTCGATAGTCCAAGCTATGGTATCAAATAATATATTATAAAAAATGTTTTGTGTTTCTACCTTTCTATGAAGGTAAGGAAGTTTATGTTGCTGATCCAAAACCGATGTCCGTTCGCCGACGTCCAATTTACCCCTAACATGGAGAACAGACGCTTGAGTGGAACTGGTCTTAGCTACTTTTATTTTCAAAACCGCATTTTTTCTATTAAGGTATGTGATATGTTTCTCACCTTATTAAACTGGCCAAACTTTGTTAATTATTATAACGCATGCATTCAATAAAATTAAGCTCTCGAAACGCCTTCGAATACATACAATACATTGCAAAAAGTAACAAAAGAAATACTTTATTGATTCAATTCATTATTTTTCACCATCACGTAAATTTCGTACGATTTCCTTTAAAACAAAAATTTTTTTCGTATTGTTAAAGACAAAGAATTAAAACCATGAAAAGATATAGAAAATAAAAAAAATTAAAATTTAATTAAAACTAAATAAATTGAAAACTTTTTCATTATATTATATTATATTATATTATATTTTTTCTTACTTAGAATTGACTAACTTTGTTAAAACTTAGCTAAATTTCTTACAAAATAGCCATATAATTGGATTTTCTGGTAAATAAAAAAACATAATCTTAGAAAACAATAAGAAAACGACAAAGGAAATTTTTTATAGATCAAGTTTTGAGATTCCATTGAAAATTTTTTGTTTATGTTAAATTTGGGAAGTAGGTTAGGTTACAAATATGTTGAAAATAAATTGCGATGGATATTAAAAAATATTTTATTAATTTAAGGAGTAAACTAAAATCCTTTGTTATTATAGATATAGGACAAAGCATTATTATGCATAAAGGAGCTTAGAACTTCAATGAGTTAGCTCAAAAAGTGATCAAAGATTCTTTTTTCAAAACATTTAACTAAATATATTTTGAACTTTTGTTTATAGACGTAAACATAGTAAAAGCACAGAGGTATATTAGAAGAATTACAGAGGTGTATTATCAAACGCTTCTTACATTTCGTTGTGCCTGTTCACTGAAATGAAGAGAATATGCTTGAATTGTTTTAAAAATTGCTAGATCTTAGTAAATTTGCTTCTAAAGCTTATGAATTTTGTTTACTAAGTTTTCGTTATAGTTAAGCGATAATTTATACGGGTTAGAAATAAAAGCAATTTAGGCAATACTTTTTAAAAATATTATATGACTAAAACTATAGAAGAAATTTGTATTAAAATAAAAAAAAGGAAAAATAAAACTATAGCTGTAATATAAATTCGTTTTCGACAAACACTTTTTCTCCACAATAAACTCACACATCAGATTAGTAGTTAATTATTACGTTTCATAAATCCGCATATTTTCGCTATAAAATAAAAGCGGCGTAGTAATCTCATATTTTTATTTAGTGAATTATATATTTTGTGAAATGTTTTGTGGGTTACTAATTTAGTTTTAGTGCGATCTTTAATTCTAGTTCGTTGCCAAAATGATAATATTTTTTGTCTAATTTGTATTAATTATTTATAACATATTTTTTTCATTCCGTACTTTTGCATTAACATTTTTTATACATCTATCTTAAGGACATAAAGTGTTTGAACAAAAAATCAACATACTATTGATTTATTTTTAGCATTTGGTATTGAAACTTTGGTGATTCGCTCGTTTGTTTGTTGTGCTGGTTTACTCGCTTGAAAATATTATTTACTGACGAGAAAACTGATACAAAAGAAAACCAAAACGCTGGCAATTACAACAATAAAATATGCATGGGCTGAAATCTCAAGCTCTGAGATATCAAGACTTCGGTTTTGGTTAAGGATTTTGATATAGTTTTCGACATAAAACGTTTACGAGGATATTGTTTTTAGTTTTGGTCAGCGATGTATATATCAAACATAAAACTTTGTAAAAGGACAAATACTTTATCTCTGTTTCGAAATTTATTACAAAACTAACACGAAACCTCAATTCGCCGCCAGAAAATTATAACAGATCATATATTATCGTAATTTAGTGAAAAGACGATACACTCAGCAAACTACTCAAAAACCTCAAAAATTCTAATTTTTCCAAAATTCTAAAAATATTGCAGAAATTATAACAAAATCAAAAATCAAAACTTTTTCCAATATTCTAAAAATCATTTTTTTGGCACACTTGACAATATTTTTTTGACAAACTTATAATGCAATATTTCCCAATAATACATAATAATAAAATTTCATGTCATACAAATAATTAATTTCATTTTTTCCCAAAAAATTGTGCAAAAAAATGAAAATCATTCTTTTGACACACCTAATAACATTTGTTTGACAAACTTTTAATGCAATAATCTAGATACACATAGCAATCCCGACCATCAAGATTTCTCCAAATTCAATGTTCTTACTCGTAATCACTTAAAATGAACGCTTTTTAAGCAAAAAATATACAAATTTCCTTGTTTGACGATTTTTGGCACTCACTTGACCATTTTTTTGACACACTTCCGGGATAGCTATCGAACACATCGTCCTTTCAGCTCTTACCATTGAGTATACCTATTTTTAGAATCAAAAATTTTTGAAATCCCTCCAGCCGTTTTCTAGATTTCGTCGGTTGTCGTCACACACATTTTTTTTTTTCATTTTTAGAATCAGTAGGTCCTAAAACGTCGAGAAATGCCAAATAAGTGGGGGTAAGAATTTCACTTTTGGCTCATGAATGCAATAGTTAGGTTTTTCAAAACCGAAATAAAAAAAAAACATCATTAATAAAATCAAATTAACAAAGTTTATGCTGTCTCTTAGTCTATCTCTTTCCGTTGATTATCCTCTAGACTGTCCATCTCATCGACCTAAAATTCGGGATTAGTGTAAAACCTGACACAAAATAACAAGGTCAAAATTTTAAACCAGTTTGTTTCATTTTATGAGTTGTTATGTGAGATTCTTAAAAAATTCCAATACATATAATTTTGATATACAAATGTAATTGTTTCAGCCTTCAGGTTATACTATCTTTCTTACGTTATTTTTAATTTCATAAAACTTATGTTCAACAAAAAACAAAACTTGATCAAAGCAAACTACCGTTTAAAACGATAGTTAAATAAAAAGCAAAAATTAAGCGTACACAACAACTTCATAAATTTTCATGATGATTAATGTATTAATGCATACAGGATAAACAGCCATACATACTTTCAATTTTATATATATATTCAATATTTATTTAGCCAGATGACTCAAATGCAAATTGCAAAAGACAGTAGCAATATAACTTTAAAAAACTGCGTTATAGATCAATTTTTTAAAATTCGCATAAAGAAAATTTTATTATTTTTATGAATTCATGAATAAAAAAAAATTAATTCTAATGGTATTTAATAAAAATTAAAAAAAAAACAATTAAAAAATATCTACCATACCAGGAGTTGAACTCACTAGCTACAGCACATCAGTCGAGCACGATATCCACAACGCAATTTGAAACGGTAAAAAATGGTAGATTGATAAATTGATAGAAATGCTGACGGATCAGTTTAATTTACTACCTACAGAAAATTCTGTGTGTGGTGCGCCTAAAGAAGTTTTCACTTCAAAAAATAAGAGACCTAAGGGGTAAATTCTACTCTAAATGTTTTAATCAAGTGCGGTCGCTTCAAGGAATTGGATTTTAAAAAAGAAAATGAATTGAACAAGATATAGAAGTTCCTTCCTGCTCTAAAACCTCAAATAAAAATTTAGGTAATATATTGGCTTATTAAACTAAACATAGGGTCTGTATTTTAATTGCACCAGGTCGTGTAGTGTTACCTGAGCGGTGATTATTATTATCATCAAATTATTCCGTAATTAGTTTTATTAGTGGAGAACATTCCGCGTTCCTTGAATTAGGAAATATTTTCAAAGCTTATTGCATTTATTTTAAATTGTATGACTATTTACGTTTAAATATTTTTCGTTTATTTTTGAATATTTACTTCGGTCTGAAAGACCTAAGTATTACATTCATGAGCTCAAAGTGAAATTCTTACTCCCACTTTTTTGGCATTTCTTGACGTTTTAGGACGTACTGATTCTAAAAAAGCAAAAAAAAAATATATGTCTGTCTGTCGGTCGGCCGGCCGGCCATCCGTCATTACCTACACTGCAGGGAAAACCGCTGGAGGGATTTAAAAATATTTTTTCTAAAAATAGGTATTCACAAGGGACTGGTCTGAAAGGACGCAGTGTTCGATAACTGTACCGGAAGTGTGTCAAAAAAATCATTATGTGTGTCAAAAATAGCAAATTTTCATATTTTTGGCTTAAAAAACGTTCATTTTAAGTGATTACGAGTAGGAACATTAAATTTGGAGAAATCTTGATGGTCGGGATTGGTATGTGAGATCAAAAACTAGATTATTGACTTATAAGTTTGTCAAAAAAATGTTGTCAAGTGTGTCAAAAGAAAGATTTTTATTAATTTTTTTACCTAATTTTTTGGAAAAAAAATAAAATTAATTGTTTGTTTGAAATGAAGTTTTATTATTATTTTTGAGAATTATTGCATTATAAGTTTGTCAAAAAAATGTTGTTAAGTGTGTCAAAAGAAAGATTTTTATTTAATTTTTTATCCAAGTTTTTGGAAAAAAATAAAATTGTTTGTTTGAAATGAAATTTTATTATTATTATTGAGAATTATGGCATTATAAGTTTGTCAAAAAAATGTTGTCAAGTGCGTCAAAAGAAAGATTTTTATTTATTTTTTACCCAATTTTTTTAGAGAAAAATAAAATTAAGAGTTTGTGTGACATGAAATTTTAATATTATTATAGAGAATTATGGTTTATATTATTATAGAGAATTAAGTTTGTCAAAAAAATGTTGTCAAGTGTGTCAAAAAATGATTTCATTTATTTTTTTAGCCAATTTCTTGAAAAAAAATGTAGCTATTTTTATGACGTAAATGTAATTGAAATTGAAATTGGACATGGAAATTTTTAAATTTGTTATAGTTTTTGAAATATTTTTGGAATTTTGAAAAAGTTTGTATTTTTGATTTTGTAATAATTTTTGCCATATTTTTAGAATTTCGGAAAAAGTTTTAAATTTTGATTTTGTAAGAGTTTTTGGAATATTTTTAGAATTTTGAAAAATTTTTAATTTTTGATTTTATTATAAGTTTTGGAATTTGAAAAAATTTTCAATTTTTGATTTTGTAATAATTTTTGCAATATTTTTAGAATTTTAGAAAAAGTTTGAATTTTAAGAATTTTTGGATTATTATTGGAATTTAGAAAAAGTTTAAATATTGGATTTCATTCTAATTTTGGAATATTTTTAGAATTTTGAAAAAAGTTTGATTTTATTTAGTTTAACAATATTTTTGGAATTTTGATTATAATTTTCCGGCAACTTATTGATGTTTCGTGTTATTTATTTATTTATTTATTTATTTATACAGTGTAGTATCACATAAGGAATTCCTTTTAAACCGAAGTTTATCGTGAACTAAGTTTAATATTAAAATATTAATTATTCATTGATTAATTAATACAAAAAAAAAAAAAAAAGAATTAAATAATTGTGAAAATAAAGAATTATTGAAAATGTAACAAAATCAATCTGGTGACATTAATAAACTGCTTTCTTTAATAAATAGTAATTTGAGTTCAAAAAGCCTAAACTTATTGATTATCACTTCTGTGCAATGACCAAACCCTTAACATGAGGAGAAATGAAGCAAGCATTTCCTCTTGAAGTCAAAGTTGATTCAAGAATTCTAATGCCTGCTTCAAGATTATTCCACAATCTAATACTCTCAACAAAGAACGATGATCTAAATTGTGAAGAAAGGCAACTGTTTGGAAGTTTCAGTAACTTATTTCGTTGAAATCTTGAAAATGAGAAGTTCATAAAGATAGTCTGGACATTTATATTTTATTAAATTATGCAAAAATAGACAAGTACGATATTTAAGATAATTTTCAAGAGAACAATTTAAAATTTGAAAAGAAAAGGTAGAAATTGAACTAAATCTGTTTCGATTAAATATATATCTTGCGCAGTTATTAAATATTACATTTAGTAAATCCCAACTTTTTCTTGAACAATTATGGAAAATATTTGAGCAATTAGTAATTTGGGTATTATTAAAGCTCTAACAAGTTTCAAACGTAAATTGACAGGTGTGAAACTAACTGATTGATAAAGCATCCCTAAGCAACTGTTAACTTCACCACAAATTTTTAATAACATGATCATCAAAAGTGAGATCATAATTAAGAATTAAACCTAATGATTTTGTTTTTTCAAAACATAATTAATGACATTACCATCAAATAAAATGGGAGGAGGATTATTAATTTTCTTTCTGCTAATAATCATAGCATGTGATTTTAATGGGTTAACATAAACATGATTCAAATTTGTCCAATCAGAAATAGAAGAAAGAGAAGCATTCATTTTATCAACACATAAATTAAATTGATCAAACGGAAAAGAACAATAAATCTGAGAGTCATCCGCATAAAGATGGCTATTGATGTCAACATAATCAGGAAGGTCATTAATAAAAATAGTGAATAATAAAGCAGATAAAATGCCACCTTGAGGAGTACCAGAGCTAATCTCAACTTGATGTGATAGAATATTATTAATAGAAACTTGTTGTTTGCGATTAGATAAAAACGATTTAATAAAGTTACAAGATCTGATTGAGAATTTGAATTTATTTCTTAGTTTCAACAAAAGAGACATATGATCAACAAGATCAAAAGCTTTTTTGAAGTCAAGGAAACAAATTATTGACACTTTATTCTCTTCAAAGCAAGGCAAAGATCATGAATAACTTTAAGCATTGCTGAATTAGTACTGAGTCCATTCTAAACCAGATTGAAATTTATAGAGAAGAGAATTATTATCAACATAACTTTGAATTTGGTTTTTCAATACTTTTTCCAAAACTTTTGATAATGATGGTAAAATGCTAATTGGCCTGAAGTCTTCTAGATTAGTTGGATTTGATTTTTTTGGGATAGGTTTTATAATACTACATTTCCAATGCTCAGGGAAATAAGACTGTGTAATACAGTTATTGACAATATAAGTGATAAATGGGATGATGAAACAACAAGCATTTTTATGAAAAATATTGGAATCTCATCAACACCACAAGCATTAGTTTTAATAGAACTAAGATAAAAATCGACATCGATATCAGTGATAGTAGAGAATTCAAAACAACCAGCTTCATCACAATCATTATCAAAAGTTACCAGATGTGCAGTTTTTTTAGAAAATGAATTTGAAAAATAGTTATTGAATTCTTCAGCCGAAAAACTGGTAATAACATTATTAGAATCTTTAGTAACACCATTATTTTTCAAATTATTCCATAATGTCTTAGAAGGAAGGCAAAATAATATTCATTAATAATTTTTCCTCAATTTTAAAGAGTTCATGTTTTTCTGATTTAGTAAAAAGTTTTTTTATTATTTGAAATTCCCTTAATATTTTGATTACAGTTTTAAAAAATGTTTTCCGCAAAAGTTGGCTTTAAACTTTTTACCTATTGATTTTTAGTTAATTGTTAGTAACAATTATATGAGATATTAATATAGAACAAAACAATTATATGTGAAATATGTTTGAAATGATGTCAGCAATTGGAATTTTAATGTTATCTTTAATCGATTAAATATTGTATTTAAAACTGAAAATATTATCTGGTGTCTTTTAAACTAAGAATTAAAAAGACAGTTGTTTAATTCTTTTTAAATAAAATTAAAGTTATATTAAACTTTTGAAATATAAGTATTTGCTGAATTGGAATTTGGAGAGAGAAGAATTTATTATTTCTAAATCATCTCCAGTTATGTGTTTATTGCATGAAATGTTTTATCCTGAATATCATTTTAAATTAGAGGATATTTCAACTATCTTAATTCTCAACATTGGATATACTTATCATAAAATTGGCAAATCTGTTATTGGAATATATTGAATTACTATAGCGTGAAATACCAGCTACATTTGGTATACTTATCATAAAATTGGCAAATCTGTTATTGGAATATATTGAATTACTATAGCGTGAAATACCAGCTACATTTGGTTTAGTTTTGTTAGTTTTGTAATAAATTTTTAAACAGAGATAAAAAATACTTGTACTTTAACAAAGGGTTATGTTTGATATACATCGCTGCCCAAAACTAAAAACCATGTCCTCATAAAAGTTTTTTGCCGAAAACTATATCAAAATCCTGCCGAAGGGATCTATATCTCAGAGCTGTGAGATTTCAGCCCCTCCATATTTAGAATTAGTATAATTTAAGTCGATTTTATTTAAGAATAATAGTAGCTTATAATTCAGTAACTCGTATGAAATTCAATTGTACGAGGGTAATTTTATGTTACTTTTGGATGTCATGTTAAGTTTATATTTCTTATAAAAATTAAAGCCAGATCACGTCTTTATTAAGTAAGAGAGTACTAAATAGTAAATACAAAATAATTAAATTGAAATATTAAATATCTTCCTTAAAGAATCAGAATAAAACATAACTGATGATCTAGATGCGATTTTTATTAACAACTGTAGCTGGGCAGAACTCGAACAGCATTGGCGGTTGACAAAAAACACAGGTGCAAATATATTATTCAATCAGAGTCAACTATAGCCATACTTAATAAATGGAAACAATATAGATCACCATTAGGATATAAATTGGTAGGCCGTTTATCTTTAAAAATAATTTATAAAGTTAATTGTTTAAGTACGGTGCTGTCATTTTTGACATATATTGATATAGATTTCAAAGATAATATTTCAAATATTCATCCAGTCTCATATCTGATATAGATGGCTTTATTTTAAAAATGCTGGTCATTTTAAGAGACGAAATTAAAGACGTAGCAGCAAAAATTATTTTAGATAAGCTCACTTCTGAAGATTCAGATATTTCAGAAAATAAGTATATTATGAGTCCACCAACAGCACGGGAAACGAAAATTGACAACAGCAAAAAAATTATTGTAAAATATTCCATCAAGGACTTCCAAAATTCCTTTATGGTGTTGGGAGAAACTGCGGAGGAGGTAAAACTAATTATAGAAAAAAAAATAGATCTGAAGCAATCAATTCCACCTTTGCTATTAATCGTTGGAGAAATAATAAATCCAACCAGTATATTGGTATATTTTGATGGCATCAACTATCAATTATTTGTCAAAAGCTGTAGAAAAAACCTGCTTCAAAATTTTTAATTTATTTAATTTGGAGTACTCAGTACCATCTTCAATGGTCTGGAAGTTTATTCAGCAACATTTTTATAAAATATCAACGAAATTTGATAAGAAGCATCCGTGTATTAGTTTATTAATCAACGAAATAAAAAATTCTAATGATCTCTAAACTTTATTTCAAATGAATATTTTGACAAAAGATAAATTTAATTAATTCATGAATAGCATGAATGATACAAATTTATTGTAATGCATAGCAAATATATTTAATAAAATGAAAATTATTTTTAAACAAAATTTCTGTTTATCTATTTATTATTTTATGTTTTACTGATATATTATGAGTCGTTTAGACCTAAGTTACCGAAATAATAATGATATTTTTAATTCCCAAGGGAATTATAATATAATTTGAAGTAAAAAATAACTAACTTGATCAATTAAAATTTAAAACACAAAATCATGCTATCAAATACTTGATAAATGTTTTATAGTAAAAAATAAAATTATTTATGTATCACGTGAATTATTAAATGTTAATTACCTTGTGAAACTTACTTACCCTCGGGCCAGAGGCCCTCGGGTAGTAAACGTTTCCCGCGGGAATTAACATCCTTATAATTCCCTTGATACATAAATAACTATTAAGACATGAATTTTTTTGAGACCTGCACTCAAAAAAATTTGTTCGTAAAATCAAATAAAATTGCAAGTTAAATTAACTAAAAAATTTAGTTGTTTTTGAGCCAACTATTTTTTAGTTAGATTTAACTAAAAAAAATAAGTTAAAATGTCCGTAAATATTTTTTTTCTACGTGTTAGTAAAACGGAACATAAACTTAAAATTTTAGTTAGTTTTACTAACAAACATTTAGTTAAGTTTACCAAAACTGTTAGTTGAATGGTCCGTAAATGAATTTTTCGACGGTTAGTAAAACGGAATATATTACTAAAAATTTTATTTAGTTTTACTAACAAACATTTAGTTAAATTTACCAAAAAATTAGTATAAGTGTCCGTAATTTTTGGTTTTAAAAATGTTAGTAAAACGGAATATTAAACTACTAATTTTAGTTAGGTTTGCTAACAAACATTTATGAAGATGGAAGATAATTGTACTTAACCATTAACTAAACTTCAGCCATTACCTAACTTAACCATTATCTAAATTACTAAGTTGAATATTCCGTTCTATTAACATTTTTAAAATCAAAAAAATCGAATACTTAAACTAATTTTGTAGTAAATTTAAATTAATGTTTGTTATTTGAACTAACTAAATAAAACCTTAATTCTTTTAAATGACAAAACGTTTAATTTTATAAAAGAATATATAATTATATTTTTAATCTTTATTTCTTAAAATAATATTTATTTTAATTCATTTATAAATATTTACATTTTTGATAATTTAAATATAAAAGTATTTTCATTTTCTTTAAGCTTCAAATATATACCAAAAAAAATTAGTTTACATTAATATTTAAACTAATACATATTTTAAAGAATTAAATCAAATATTAATTAATATTAATTTTCAAATTAATTATTTAAATTAAAAAAATTAATTAAATTAAAAAAAACATTCTTAATTAGACGTATATACGTAAATTATATACATACAATACATACACGTTAATTTGTTAATTTTAATCAATTTGTTTCAAATAATTTTTTATGTAAATTGATCACATTGGCAGTGACACTTGATTTTTTGAATGTTACAAAAATTTCCACACATTTTCCGATGCTGCTGGATGCTTTAAATTGAAAACATAAAAAATTTTGAAGCAAACATCCAGTGCTCTCAATGTATTGTTCAATTTATATTTAATGTTATCAAAATGGACGTAGTGTGATTTTACAGAAAATATATCTTCTCCAACAAAAGTTAAAAAAGGCTGAATAGGTGATTTACTGGATACAAATTTATCTAGTTGCAAAGGATCACTAATTATTACAATCATACTGTTCTGTGAATCCATGATACTAGATTTGTTAAAACTTTTTGTTCGTCGAACACATTTTGTAGGTGGAAGCAATGCTTGCAACAGCATTAAAATACAAGCTGATCTACCATTTGGGTTATCTGTAAAAGAGAACGTTTGATAAATAAAAACAGTTTTGCTACCAGAGCTTATGATTCAGAAATTGTTAAACATTTATACTGGATAAAAGTTTTAAACAAAGAAGAGTATTCAAATTTGTTGATTATAACTATGGTTATAATTATACTTACTGTTTATCAAATCATTTTTTTTTAATATATTCATCTCGTAGTTTTATATTTTTGTTCGATATAGTTTCTAATTTTAAAATTTCATCTATTTTCGGCATGACTTTATTCCAATTATTGAATGGTAACTCGAACTCGAATTGAAAATTTTAGAAAATTGAGATTTCAAAGAAAAAATTATTCCCCTTGCAATATCTTCGCCAAAAGCTAACAGACCATGATCAAATGTTTCTGTTATTTGCTGGTTTAATGTTATTTCACATGGTTTTTTATATAAATCTAATTCTTCTAATTTCTTTATTAATTTATATTCAGTATTGACAGAGTTAAATACATCTTTGCAAGAATCAAAAACGAATAATCAGGTATAAAATTTTTAGTTATAAAATGTAGGCTATCTGAGATACCGGCCACAAATCTTGAAACTAAAGATATAATATCATCTTTACGATTAAAATGGTTGTTATTATGCAGTGTTAAACAAAACCTTAAACAATGATTTTTTAAGTCATTTATGATATCATCAATATTTATGTGTAACATTTATCTTCAATGAATTTTCAATAATATTTTGTGATGTATTACCATCATTAGAAACAATATTTTGTGATACATTATCATCATTAGAAACAATATTTCTCGTATTTTCGAAATTATAAGGCTGTGAACTACAACTTTCATTTAAATCATTTGTTTTATTTATTATCGATTCGACCGTATCACATGTTCCTAATACTTTTGCGTGAGTTCTTCTCATATGTTTTTTAAAAATAGAAGAAGTACCAATGTTTGTTTGCATTCCAAACAAGAATAATTACTGAATGTTTTCAGCATATGTTCTAATTTCAAATGAGCAAAATAATTATCCAAGCATGAAAAATATATATGACATTTAAAACATTTCATGATAATAAAATAAACAAAATTTTAATATTCCAAGTTTTTAATTTTAAATTTTGTAAGATTTTTTTAATTAATATAACACACATTTTGTGATCCGGGTCATGTAAGTTACAAAAATCAAGTCCCTAAAACCAATATATAATTATTATAATTTGTAATAAAATTTTAAAAATTTTAAAAAATATTTACTTATAATTATATTTTTATATGTAGTAAGCAAATTCCCAGGTTTCCGTTGATGTCCCAGGTTTCCGTTGAAAAGTACTGTAATTAAAAATACTGTAAAAGCACATAATTTATTATAATTAAATAAATTAGTATTGTTTTGTTACATTTTAACTATATTTACTTTACCGGATCCGTGTTACTGATTTACTTACATTTTCAATTTTTTACTGTTTATTAATAAAATTTGTTAGTATTACTACGAAAATTGTTAGTTTTTTTATTAGATTTAGTAAAGAAGTTTACAATAAAAGTATGTTACATTTTTAAAAAAACACTTACGCAATATTTCCTTTATAAATTTTGGATATACACCAAATCCAATTCCAATTAAAAATTTACAATTTTTTTTTTATTAACTACATAATATAATAATACATTTAATAAATGTCAGGAAGAAATTTATTTATTTATTTATTTATATAAAATCACTAAATATATTGAATATTTATTATATTTATTTTTATTTTAAATTACTTTTGTTATTATAACACTTTAATCATGTTTAATTATTCTTTTTAAGCTGCACTGTCTTTTTAAAGTTATTCCACTGAGTTCTTCCAAACGACTGCCTTTTTTTAACGAAACGACCGATTTTTGCCTATTGTGTTAGTAAAATTTGTTAGTATTACTAGATTTCTTGTATTACAAAGAAATATTC
>CAVNZG010000520.1:0-17616 GCA_963693315.1 Diogma glabrata | reverse complement strand
AGCTTCCGATCATAAAAAACAAATAGATAACAACAATGAAGTGCCGATTTTAAACGAATCTACTAAATGGATTTTCATATCACGATTGAATGCGGAAGTTACAGTTGAAGAAGTAACTAAATTTTTAAATGAAAGATTACTTGTTCGTGTTGATCAGTGCTACAAAGACATTGGTGCGAAAAATAGACAAATGGGTTTAGATTATTCTTCATTTAAATTCAACGTGCCTGCTTCCAGTATACAATCGATAATTGAATCGTCTGCTTGGCCTTCAGAAGTACTAGTAAAGGAATTTGAAGTAAAGGGGAAACCTTTTTTATTAGCAACAAGGTCTCAATGCAATCGAAAATAACATACACTAATGACCATCCAGCTATAACTTCTACAGTTTCTTCTTTGTCTTTAGCCGTAGACAGGAGCACTGAATTTTCTCCAGACATTTTATCAATCTACTATCATAATTCAAGTGGCATTAGATCTAAATCAAACAAAATATTTTTGAACACACAAGATGGTCACTATGATGTTATTATAATCGTTGAAACATGGCTTGTCAAATCAATCAGCTCAGAGGAATTTTTTTCGTCTTCATATACAATTTTTCGAAGAGATCGACACGAGCATATAGATTCTGTACTTCGTGGTGGTGGTATAATAATGGCTGTCTCTAACCAGCATAAATCTGAAATTGTATACACAAGCAGTTGTAACATCGAGCTTATAGCAGTCAGATTAAACTTTGTCAACAAGTCTTTTTTGATTATCGCGTTATATCTACCTTTTGATTCATCTTCAGTATCTTATGCAACCCTGGCTGAAATTTTGGAGAACGACATAAGTTCAATAATTCTGGAAAACGACGAAATTATATTCGCAGGTGATTTCAACTTCCCAACATTAAAGTGGGTGACATTAGACGATGAAATTACTCCAACCAATAGTAATGATAGTCAAAGTGCAATTCTAGATATTATTTTTGGGTTTGGAACTAAACAAATCAACAAATTTAACAATAACTACGGACACTTACTGGATCTTGTGTTTTCATCCTTGGAACTTGATACAAGTATTTCTACATGTGAGGACCTAGCTGATTCAGTTAGTCCTTTTCATACGCCACTACATATTCAAATATTTTTTTATAAATTTGATAACAATGATAGGGATAGCTATTATAACAATTTCTCATTTAATTTTAGGAAGGCCGATTACAGTTCAATCAATACTCTCCTGGATACCATTGACTGGAACTTTATTGAGCAGGAGGAGGATTTAAATCTGACTGTTGCGCGTTTTTACGATATATTGAACAATGGAATTACTGATCTTGTTCCTAAATTTCGAACTACTACTTCAAATTCTCGTCAACCGTGGTTTAACAAAGAATTAATGAATTTAAAAAATCGTATGCATAAGGCACATAAGAAGTATAAGCTACTGCAAGACGAATTAAGTTACCAGATTTACAATTATCTTCGCACGGAATTTAAAACACTCAATAAATTCTTATATAACAACTATTTACTTGATGTGGAGTCGGATATTCATGATAATCCTCGAAGATTTTGGCAATTTATTAACTTAAAAAGGGAGTCTAATGGTTATCCGTCATTCATGTCGTATAAATTGGAATCATCTAGCGATCAAAATATTATATGCAATTTTTTTGCTGACTTCTTTAATAGTACATTATATACCGAGGTGATAAAGTAAATTTTCTACATTGAGGTGGATATTAATTCGCGAGAAACGAAGTTTCGAGCGAATTAACCACCGAAATGGAGAAAATTTTCTTCACCGAGGTTTATATACTATTTTTTTTACTACTTGATATAAAAAATGCACTAAAACTCTTATTATTCACAAAATAAAATGTCAATTAATAAGCAAATGGTGAATAAATAAAAATTTTGATTTGGTGAAACATTGTGTATCATATCATTGGATTGCGTATTGGATATTTATTATTCAGGGCTGCTTAGTTAGAAATTTATTTTCAATTAATTTTCTTAAAACTATATAAAAATCACATATGCTTTGCATTAAAAAATACAGCTTTTATTTATTTTTGACATGAATTGAAATGAATTGAAAATCTATTCAATATTGTTGAGCCAAATTTAGAATTTTTTTAGTCTACAACTCACAACTAAACTAAATTTCAACAGAATTCTGTTTAACACGAATTAAAATTTCAAATAATCTAAACTATAGTTGCAAAGAAGTTTTTGCATTCATTCATTATTTATTATTATTAAAATAAAATCAAAACGCTTATTATTTTTTAATATATTATTATTATTTTAGGAAGAAACTAAAAAAATTCAAAGATGAACTCAGTTAGCAAACGAACAAAAATTATATTTTCATTATTTACTAAGGTGCTAAAATACTTATTATTAGGTGTGGGGAATAATTATTAGTAACCTTAGCTGAGAAAAATAACTTTTGTCTTGGGTTTTTGAGTAAATAATTGAAATTTCTCATGCAAGTAGTAAAAAAAAATGTTTATACATCCAATACATCACGAAGTAACTCGCATAACGAAACAGAGATATTGTTAACTGACGGAAATTTCTTGGGATTTCAAATAACCGAATCAGACATATTGTTAGCGTTGAATGCTCTAGACACAAGCAAGGGTGCTGGCCCAGACAATATACCGCCTATCTTTTTAAAGAAATGTGCTACTTCTTTAGTAAATCCGCTACTCAAAATATTTAACAGAAGTCTGTCATCTGGCATTTTTCCATGTGTCTGGAAGCTTTCTCACATTACGCCAATTTTCAAAAAAACTGGACGTAAGGATGATATCGAAAGCTATCGGGGGATTGCAATACTGTCGACTATTCCTAAGCTATTTGAAAGTATAATAAGAAATTATATACTTTTTCATACCAAAAAATATATATCACCTTGTCAGCATGGCTTCTACCCTAGAAGATCTACCACAACTAACCTAGCGATACTAACTACTGACGTATCTCAAGCGTTGGACTCTGGATTGCAAGTTGACGTCATTTTTTCTGATTTTAAAAAGGCCTTCGACACAATCGATCACGATATCATGGTTGAGAAACTGGATAGATTGGAATGTGCTGAAATACCCATTCGTTGGATCTCGTCATACCTAAAAAACATAAGACAATACGTTAAAATTGTCTCTTTTAAATCATTTGAGTTTCTCGTTAATTCTGGTGTGCCACAGGGTAGTCATCTTGGACCTCTACTGTTTTTGTTATTTATAAACGATGTTGTCTCTTGTTTTAATTTCTGCAAGGTACTAATTTATGCCAACGACATGAAAATTTATAAAGTAATCTTAAACGAGCTTGATACAAAGTTACTTCAGGAAGAATTAAATCGTTTTTGTGCATGGTGCGCTGATAACCTACTCCATCTGAATGTGCTTAAATGTTATACGTTAATTACATACAATGACTATTACCTTAACAGTAGTCTAGTACATCGAGTATTTGCTATACAAGACCTAGGTGTTTATTTCAAATACAATCTGTCTTTCAGCGATCATATTAATAAAATTATTACAAGGGCGAATTGTATGTTGGGTTTTATGATCAGAAATTCAAAAGAATTTCAAGATCCCTATACTGTGCGAAACATGTACTGTTGCTTCGTTAGATCTATTTTGGAATATGCGTCGGTAATTTGGTCTCCATATTACGACAACCACTCTAAAAGAATTGAGAGTGTACAGAAAAAGTTTTTACGTTACGCTCTTCGTCGTTTGCCGAAGAATAATGCATTACCGCATTATATTCTGCCACCCTATGAAGGTCGATGCATGCTGTTGAACATTGAAACTCTTGACAATAGGCGGCGCATAGCCTCTGCAATCTTTGCTGGCGATATTTTGACTAACACCATTGATTGTCCAAATATATTACAACAACTGAACATCTATGCTCCTGGACGGTCTTTACGCACAATATCGAGTTTTATTAAGCCCCCTTATAGACGAACTAATTTTGGTCAAAGTGATCCATTGTTCAATATAATCCGGAATTTTAATTTCTTTTCAGACGTTTTCGATTTTAATATATCCAGAAGAGTTTTTAAAAACTTGATAAGGTCAAAATTATTGAATATTTGATATATCGTTGTTTTCATTAGATTAGATAGATCGTTGTTTTCACTAAATTTTATTATCAGTATTTTTAATTTTTTATTTTATGTTTATATAAAATTCTGTTTTTATTGTTTGTTCTATAGCTATTACGTTTGATTGTTTTATTTCTTTTATTTTTCTTCTTTTTATTTTAACTAATGTAATCTATGGTACTCTGTACTGCTGATGAATAAATAAATAAATAAATAAATTTGAGCAATCGATCCGACAACACAAAACATCTCTAGCAAAAATCGCACAAGCAACCTCTCTTCTCTTATACAGCGTCTTCAAAGTCAAAAGCTCTAATAGACTTGCATAAGGTTCTAAAGAAAACTGAAAAGTTTTATTTGAAGGCAATCTATTCAGAGCAAAAATAAGAAACATTTTCTGCACGCTTTCAATTCGTGTCGAATGGATAACATACAGCGGATTCCAGATTACAGAACCATATTCCAAAATTGATCTGACATATGCACAATAAAGTGTTTTGAGCGTTAATGGATCACAGAAATCTTTAGTATTACGTTTGATGAACCCTAGCATTGAATTAGCTCGTCCAATCATATAATCAAAATGATCATTAAATGAGTATGAAGCTGTGAAAATAATACCTAAATCTTTGAGCTTATATACACGTTCTAAACTATTATTGCAGAAATGATAAGTAACTAAGATAGGTGATTTGTTTTTAAAAATTGACATAATTTTACATTTAGAGATATTCAAAAACAGCTCATTTTCTACAGTCCAAATATGTAATCTATTCAAATCACTTTGGAAATTAATTGTATCAGTGATTGATTTTATAGTAATATAGACTTTCATATCATCTGCATATAATAGAAATTTAAGAAATTTAAAACAGTGACAAACATCATTAATAAATAAAATGAAAAGCAAAGGTCCAAGATGACTACCTTGCGGTACACCAGAAGTTACTTTAAAAGTCGTTGGACAATAACTACCAATTTTGACATACTGCGTACGCTGGGATAGATACGATGAAATCCATTTAATAGGAATCATTTCACAATCAAGTTTGTCAAGCTTGAGTAATAATTTAGGGTGTTTAACCTTATCAAACGCACTGCTAAAATCAGTGTATACAACATCAACTTGCTCAAAGTTTTGCAGTGCATCCGAGATATAACGCGAGAATAACACTAAATTAGTGGTAATTGAACGTCCAGATAAAAAACCATGTTGTTCTTGAGCAATAAACTTTTTAATATGAAATTCCAAAAAATGTTTAACTAGTTTTTCAAAAAACTTCGGCAACACTGAAATTAAAGCAATACCTCTGTATTTACTAATATCATCACGCTTACCAGATTTGAAAATTGGCCTTATGAAAGACAACTTCCAAGTTTCTGGAAATATACCGGTGGATAAGCTCTTGTTGAAAATTAACATTAGTGGACCAGCCACAGAACATAAGCAACTCTTGAATAGGATAGGAGGCAAGCCATATGGCCCAGCACCTTTAGAGATGTCAAGTTCATTCAATCCTTCAATGATTTCATCCATGGAAAATTGCAAGTGGTTGTAAGGACTACCAGATGAAGAGCAAGTAAATGGGGAGTTTGAATCGCCATCTTCAGAGCAATTCACTGTTTTAAAATGGGACGCAAATAAATTACAGATATCTTCAGGGTTTGAAGCATAAACATCATTTAAGTTAATAGTCTTAGGATAGCCATTAGTTTTTCGCTTTGAGTCGATAAATGACCAAAAATTCTTAGGATTAATTGAAATTTCTGATTCAATCTGCAACATATATGATTTATACAAAAAATTATTCAAAGTTTTAAATTTATTACGACAAATACAAAAAGTCGAGTAAGCAGAAGTGGTTTGGTTGTTCTTGTAAAAATTTTGAGCTTTAACACGGCGATTTCTTAGATTAATTAACTTTTTATTAAACCATGGTTCCCGATATGACTCAATACTATGACAAACAGGAACAAATTTATTTATCCCATTTTTTAAAATTCCATCAAATTTACATACACAATCATTTACATTAAGACCGTTAAATAAAGAAAACCAATCAATGGAATTCAAGAACAAATTAAAAGAACTATAATCACCCTTAGAAAAATTAAAATACGGAAATGAATTATCAATATTTTCAACACAGTCAATAAAATTTAATTCCAATTGTAACGGTTTATGATAAATACTAGAGCAGCCCGCGAAATCTTCCCGCATGGAGGGATCAGTTTTTATTGTTTTGAAATTTTTTTTTTAATTTTCGATCTACGGGTGTGACAACCCCGCGTACTCCAGTCCCTGCTATTGACATACGAGTTAACGTGAGATATCACATACCACTGGCAATAGTAGTGAGATATCACTAGCCAAGGTGACATCTTAGGGGTGGTGGCGGATGAACTGTATTCAGTCAACGGTAGCACCCTCAATCTTAGCTGTGAAATAATCCTTGATGATGAGAGGCTATTGCTTTCTTGAAGAAAGGAGCCTTCATATAACTTTGTGTGGGCTTCAATCATTAAGAAAGACTGTGCGTCACAGGATCAAGGAATATGCAACCGGCTGGATTATTGGCAACTACATTTTTGTTTTGTTCCAGCAAATTTTTGTAAAAATTTGCTATTTACCTTTTAATTTACTTTAATTTGCTCTATTCTATCATAAAATATTGGCCTATGTCATATTTTGTCAGTGATAGGATTTTTTGTTTAGTTTTCCATTCTTTAACAAAAAATATAAAAAAAACAAAAAAAAGAAAGATTTACGTCCATCAACACCTTTGAACTTATGTTGTTGTGGGACCTTGGTCTTAAAAGGTTTTTATGTGTTATTGTGACACATATTGTAATTCCTACTACACAACACATTGTATTAAAAAAAAAAAAAATAAAAAATAAAGAGACTGCAAGCTGATCACATGAAGAAAAAATGAGATCCAACATTCTATTTTGATTGTTAAAGATGCGATTATACTGTTTAAGTCCAAAACTAGTAAGATTATCTAAAAATTCATTAGACATTTCATTGGTTGACGTAGAAGAAAATTCGTCTTCATTCACCCAAAACCATTCAATAAGTGGTAAATTAAAGTCACCAAGTACAATAATTTTATCCGATTCATCCATTAAAGTTAAAACTGTGGCAACTGAATCAATTAGTTTCATGTAAGTTTCACGTGAACTCCTTGGACGAATATAGGCTGCACACAAATAAATCCATTTCCGGCCACGCTTGATTTTTACAGCTAGAAACTCAAGCTCGCTAGTTGACGTATACACGACAGCAGATTGGAGATTGGCTTTAATTGCAATTAAAATTCCACCACCCTTTAGTTCTTCACATATATATCTATCCCGACGAAACACTAGATAGTTTTCAGTAAAAAATTCTTCGGAGTTAAAGCTGCATGTCAGTGAGGTTTCGACTAAAGCAACAACATCAAAATTGGTATTCAAAGCGGACATATAAATTTTATCTGCCTTGGATCGAATACCACTAGAGTTGTTGAAATGAATTTGAAGAGTATTTTTACATATATGATTTAGATCTAAAAAAGCATTATTATATTGACCGGCAGCATTATCATCTCTTACGACGCTGGATCGCAAAAGTTGTTTCGTTCCAAGTTTTTTGAAGAAGATGATGTTTTAGGACGATCGATAAACTGACCAACCAAAACACCTTTAGGCCAGATGGTAGCGTTTAGTGCCAAATCAAATAAGTCCTCAGTAAGACCGATCTTGAATGAAATAAAATTTAAGCGACTGAGTTCAACATTTCTCGGTATCAATGGACGAATAGAAAATTTCTTATTATCGTCAATGTTTATCTTGCTCTTGATGTAGAATACCAAATCATCAATTTTAGTTTTCGGATCAAGTCTGGTGACATAAAGATGCTTATAGTGAATTGTTTCCACAGAGCGAATCGTCTCATTCATAGACGCAGTGCCAACTATTCCATCATATTCAGTATTACCCTGATAAGACAGCAACTTATGTGGAGGCCGATTGATATTAATTCTTTTACTCACATGACGATCAGACTGTGACGACAAATTAGCCTGAGACTTGTTGGAGACAATCACATTCTCATTAAGTATGTTTTTAGTATTGAGTGCTTTAGGCAGAAGGTTATCAGTTTTAAGAAGATTTACTGCTGCTTATTATATGACTCTTGTATCCTTCCCGTGTTCCCTTATGGCTCTCAAACATGGGCTTTAACTGAAGATGATAAGAACAAACTAGCTGTTGCTCAGAGGAATATGGAGAGATCTATGCTGAAGATAAGAATATCAGACAAAATAAGCAATCAGAAGATCCGAAGGAAAACCAAAGTGAAAGACGTTGTATCTACAACGAATGAATTGAAATGCAGAACTGAGCTGGCCATGTTGCAAGGTATCCTCCAGATCAAACACCATCAATTATAGAGGCTTGGACACCAACAAGCAAGAAAAGTAGGGGTCAACCTAAAAGAAGATGGAAGGAAAGCATTGTTCAACATGCGAGCTGTTTTTGGCGACGAAAAGCGAAAAATCAAGTAAATTGGAAATTTTTGGGAACTTCATCTTTGGGATATTCAGTATTGAATTGGTAATGGAGTAATAAATAAATAAATAGATATGGCAATCCCGTAATCCCAAAATTTGCTCCCTACTGCACTTTTGACAACATTTTTGGTTTGGAGAATGGACCTCTGTCGCCTAACCCTCTCGAGAAATGACCAACTTTTTTAAGTTGAAATTTACTTATTAATTTGAAACGAAGATCAATGGTATGAACTGTAAGTTTTTTAAAATTGTCAAAATCTAGTTCGATTTTATTGATTCCAATACTTTAATGGTAGATGGTTTTTTCCAGTGGCAGTGATCATATATCACAACCACTAATTCTCTTTAGAAATAATTGTAAAAAGTTATTTACTTGGTTAAAAAATACAATTTCATTTTCTCTAACAGACATAACCAGCGTTGCCACTTGGATACATTTGTATCCATTTGGATACATTATTTGAAAAATTTATTAAATGGATACTGGATACAAAAAAATCACAAAACTGCTAGAATGGATACATTTTATTAATATGCCTTTAGCTGTGTTGGATTTCCAAAAACTTTGAAAATGTTTATGAAATTTGTTATATTGTTCGTCTATTCTCTTTTTGTGAAAGAAAAAGTATCAGAAATTGGCGAGCAGTGTAACTAATTTTAAACAGTTTTTGAAAATCGATCACATTTTTTTAATGATTTAAAGGCTTGAAACCACATACAACGGAAACAGAAACCGAAACCGAATTTCATACAAATTTTACAGAAACCGAATTTTTATCTGTCAAGTTTGTATGAAATTCGGTTTCTGTTTCTGTTTTCGTTGTATGTGAATGCCCGGCTTTAAAGTCCATTTTATACAATTTTACTTATTGCCCTTATCGTTTCTTAAATCTGAGGAATGTAAATGAGCTAGGTTTTGAAAATGAAGAAAACCATATACAATTGTCTAAAATAAGTATGGGATATGCAGTACAATCATTTTTAGCATACAATAAACTGGAAAAAGAGGAATTTTTGGAGGTGACAAAAACTGTGCAAAAAATGTATATGGAATTTATTCATCAAATAAAACACATATAAAAATCATCAGATAAAAATTTGAATTAATGTGATTTTTTTGTTATATTATAAATAAATGTGATCAGGATGCAGAATTGTACTAAACATATATTGTAATTAGTCCTTTAGCAATATCAAATAATCATGTTTCATTTTTTCAAAAAAGTGGATACATTTGGATACATTTTTTTTATAAAATTGGATACATTTTAATTTTTTTGAGTGGCAACGCTGGACATAACATATATGTTTCACTAATTTCATTTTCTAGGGGGGGCCAAAATTCGTATAGGGGAGGCCGGGCCCTCTGGGCCTTTACCTAGCTACGCCTATGCCAACCAACGAGCTTTAATAATTGTTGATCAAAATTCAAACGACCTTAAGGCCCGCTATACACTTGGGCTAAACTATGCGAACTATGCGAACTTATTTTTAAAAAAATAATGTTTTAATGCAAATAATGATTTTCTAAAAAAATGTAATGTTTCTGTTTTGATTTTATTTTTTAAATGTTATGTTTCTGTAATGTTTTTTTGTATAATTACGTTATAAACAAAAAACATAGTTCGCATAGTTTGCATAGCTTAGCTCAAGTGTATAGCGGGCCTAAAAACGGTTGGTTAAAACTATGCACAAATTTCATTTCTTTGTTGATTGGGGTTGCGTTGAGTTTATAATCAATTTTATTTTCAAGGGCATAGTGAGTAATACTTAACCAATAATTTTTGAGATCGTTTGGATCTAAATGAACTGTTCAACAAATTTGTGGAGGGTTTTATTTTTAATTAAATTTATTTCAGTTGGTAAATTGATATTTCACCCATTTATTTTCATTTATTTTATTTATATATTAAAATGCCTATTCTTGTATTCAATGTAAATTTTCACAATGTGAATAATTGGTGATTTCAGTTCACCGCTCTTTTAACCCATGAAGTAGTGGACCACCCTAAAATGCATGACTATATATGACTGCAAACTCAAACAAAATCAAAACCTATTTAAATTTATTTGGTAAACGACCGATATCAATAAAATATATGTTATTCCATTTAATAATAAAAGCAGATTCCAAAAATGTAAAATTTTGTAACTAACCTATGACAACAAAAAAAAATCCATAACCCAAATATGAAATACATATTCTCCCAAAAAAACTAAAAGAAATATTAAATATTATTTGACCTTGTCTACTTAAAAATAATGTACATACACAATATTTTGTCATTCAATCATAAAACCTTGACCATATTTTTAGAAAACACCAATATTATGAACATTTAAAGAGAGGATATTGATGTATACATTCACACATGCATAAACGTACTTTTCCGTAGATTTTATAAAAAAATTCAATGTGCGTCATCTCGGCATTTTGGAAAAATTTTAGTGCCATATATATGACATGATAATCGGATCAGAGGCCAAAATTGCAATAGGTAGATTTTTTTACATTCACTTACTATTGTAAACATATTTCACATAAATTGTTGCTTGTTATTCTTCAACCTCTAAAATCAAACGTTTTTTTTTTCAGATCGTTTGGATTTTCATCAAAAATGTTTGATGAAAATTTTGAGTTTTTATTTAACGGAATTAAAGAATTGTTGGAATTTTGACTAACGGGTTTGTTAGAATATATAGGTCTGGATTGTTTGTTACATAACCAGAAGAATTGTTTAAGTTTGTGTTTGAAGATAACGGTTTGGTTTTGAGTTTTTTATGGGGAAAAACTGTATCAGGTCGGTAAAAAGGTGTTTCACCCATTTATTTTAGATATCGATTCCCGATTTAGATATTGATTCCATTGTCTCTCACATCGAATTGAATTCTATCGTATATTGCAGATTACACGAATAATCATTATTTTGGCTTAAAATTATTAAATATATTTACACAATTACAAGTATGTACGTGATGGTGAGCGTTGAGGCGACACAGTAATATTCGTTTGCTATTTTTAGCTTAGCATGGGTTCAAATCCTGTTTTTTTATGTTTTTTTTTTATTTTTACATTTCATATAATATTTGGTAATTTAGTCATTTGGTTTAAAAGTTAGAAGATGGTAGATGGTAATTTTAACGAGTTCTGCATAACGTTTGCTATTATGTATGACCATTATATGCATTCTTAATGAAATAAAAAAATGTAAAGATGAGCAACACTGAATAGGAGGTTTTACATAAATTTCATTGAGTTAAATAACCATATAATATGTTAATGTACATATATATATATATATATATATATATATATATATATATATATATATATATATATATATATATATATATATATATATATATATATATATATATATATATATATATATATATATATATATATATAGAGTGACCATTCGTACTGATTTTATCAGTACAGTACTGATTTTCTAGCTTCTGTACTGATAGACATATGCGGTACTGATTTTTACTGATTTTTAAAATTATGTACTGAAAGTACTGATTTTTATGAAAATTGTTGAATTTTACTTTAAGCTTCAATTTAAATAAGGAAATAAAACAGGGTCATCGTTAGGTATAAACTTGTAATAAAAATTATTTGAAAAATAGTACATCTTGCTACAAGAGATGAAAACGCTGCTTTTTCGTGAGTGAAAATTTATTCACGAGACGTGTTAGCGTCGACTGGGGCAATTTCTCGAACGCAAAATGTTTCTCGCGTAGGAAATACAATTTTTTCTATGATAGTAAATACATTTTAATACAGAAGTTCTAAACTGAAACAAGATATTTAAATAATAATAAAATAATAAATATGCCTTATTCTGGTTAAATTAAGTCTTATTTCACTAAATAGGTATTTCGAAAGCTATGCTTTGATCGACAGTAGTATCTAAAAAACTATATAGTATAATATAGTAAGATAGTAAATATATTATTATTAGAAATCGAAAAAATGACATTGTGTCTTAAAAACTTGGTAGAATTATATGAAAATACCATAGCAACTACAATTTGTTATTTAGCGATAAAATGAAAAGAAAATTATTTCCGCTAGCTAGAGGAAAAAAAATCGTTTTCACAGGGGATTAAGCCTGCTTGAAAATAGACATTTCATTTGCTATCATAGAAAAAATACTTTTTTCGGCAAACGGCCGTAAAGTTTAACTTTACTGCCACTGGGGAGTTACCTTAAGTCTTACTTTTTAGCCTGCGGCTGCAAAAGTAATGCCATTTTTAATTTATCTGCAGGCGGCTGTAAAGCAACTTTCATATTTTTACGGCGGCTGTAAAGCAATTTTCATATTTTTACGGCGGCTGTAAAGTCATTTTCATATTTTTAAGGCGGCAGTAGAGTAAAATATATTATTAATTTGTTCAAAACAGAATGCATTTCAGTTCATTTTAATGAATTAAAATAAAAAAAAATTAATTTCAGAAAATGAATTACCTAAAACATATTTATAAAAAATTTGATGCATTAATTTCATATTTTTAAACAAATTTAAACGTTTGCTGAAAAAATAGTGTGTTGAATTCGGAGCTAAAGTCACTTTTTGTGTTTCGTCTGTAATTGTCGGCCAAACTATAGACTCAACACAAAAAGTACGACTTTAGCTCCTAATTCAATAATATACTATTATTTTTAAATGTGGAGTTACCCACGGAAAAAAAAGATCAAAATTCTAACCCTGTGTTTCCCAAGCAATCGTGGCGGAAAGTTGTATTTCACAAACTAATGGTGTTGGTCTCAACAAAATTTCCTTAAAACTATTTAAAAAAATGAAAACAGATTTGTCTACTCCGTTTACACATTACCTTTCGGCTTAGAAGAGTCATAACTCATAGGTGAGACTAAGGAGACTAAGGATGCTATATATTTTAACTCTTAAAATTTTGTACTGATTTTAATTAGAAAAAAAATGGTCACCCTATATATATATATATATATCCCTGGTTAAACATTACAATTGAAACCAATTGAAAAAAATTAATTGGATTAATGGGAATTCTGCATTGGGAATTTTCAATTAATTCCTATTCAAAAAATCTATTTCCAATACAATCCTATTCATTCCTGTTAAATATCTCTATTTTATTTTTCAACCGGAATCTATAGGAAATGTATATTAATAGGAATTAATTGGAAATTTCCATTGCAGAATTCCGATTAATCCTATTCATTCCTATTAAATCATTTCCAATTAAATCCTGTTAAATTTATAAGATTGTTTAATTTTTTTCTAAGTTCCTTTTTCCTATTGAATCTCTTGATTTCCGATTGAAATTCAATTGGAAATTTCCTTTAGAATCCTACAGAACTTCTTTTCCTGTTAAATCCCATTCATTCCGATTGAATTTTAATTGGTAGATCGAAGTCTTCCTATTAAACCAATTCAATCCAATTTAATCCTATTGAAATTATATTGGATTTAATAGGATTCAATAGGTTTGAATTGGAATGTTTAACCAGGGTCTTGTTGTGTTTACGGAAGATTGAAAATTAATTAATCAGTAATAGGACTTTGTGAGGTTACTTTAAATGAACAGTATCTTCATTCAACTCAACTTTTTTTTGAGTTTATTTCTGATAAAGATGCAAACAGGCCAATACCTTGTAAAAGTGAATCTTGTTCTAACGGTAAATCATTAACATTTTATTTTAACAACTTTAACTATATTTTAATTTAGACATATATTTGAATACAATTCAATAAAAAAATGTTGGCATATTTAATGATTTAAGAACCGTTAATTATGGATACCTAATTTTAACTGATTCACAAATAATATGTATTTTTATAAAAGGAGTTTAAAATAAAACCAATAAACAAATATTGCGAAGCTGATGCATAGGCTAACTTTACCACAGCTCTGGAAACAAAATGTTCTGGATATATAGTGAGCTAATACCCATCAAATACTTCAATTAGTGACCGATGTTATAGCGTATTCGCGTAGTTCTAATTATAAAAACATTTAAGAAAGCTGTAGTAACCCAACAGAACTAAATCTTGTTGTACGAATAGAAAACAAAAAAAAATTGCCGGTAGCGCAAGCGACAAACCGCTATACTCTAAGCATATATACCATGTTTATTTAAAATCAATTGTCAGGAACTGATGTTATTGAAGTTTGAAATAAATAGGTCCGAGCGGAGACGCTCCATCACTTATCCCAATCCTGTCCAAAAACTAATCAGTTTTTTGTCATGCAAATTTACATCTTTTATCAAAGTATCATCAAAATTGATTAAGGAACAAACTCTGTTTGCTCCCAACAAACTTTAAAAACACAGTGTGAAAAGTCAGCAGTTGTATGGTGGACCCACACACCTTTGATCAATGTGTCCCAAAGGTTGATCATTATCTTCTCACACTAATTGAGTCCTTTTTCATAAGTTTCATCATAATCAAATCACTCATTATTGCAGACTACTATACAGCCTCATCAAGACACTGAAAAAAATGCAAACAAAAATGTTTTACCGCAAGTGAAAAACCGGCAGTTGTGATGTAGAACTGTTTTGAACCATACTAAATGCTTATGTACCAAGTTTCATCCAATTCGATTATCAGATACAGATGTTATTGAGCTTTAAAAAAAACAGGTGCTCGGTGGACCCCCCACCACTTTGTTCAATATCACTCAAAAACTAATCAACTCCTTGTCATACATATTTGCATCTTTTTCCAAAGATGCAAAAAAATCAAAATTCATACACGAACGAAGATTGTATGCTCCTAACAAACATAAAAAACATGTTGGAAAAAACACCTGTTGTATGGTAGACCCACCAACCTTTTATCCAATCTATTCCAAAAGCTGATAAAATCTTTCTCATGTTACTTAAAAGTTTTTACCAACGTTTCATGAAAATCGATTGATAATTGTAGGCTACAGTAGGGATAAACACATTAAAAAAAACTTTTTATCCGGAAGGGACAAACCGTATATACCAAATTTCAATAAGATCGAAAGCCGGGATTAGAAGTTATTGAAGATTTAAACTTAGAGGTGTTCGGCAGACACCTCGCCATTTTGAAATGAATCCAGATCTTTTTTCAAGTGAACCTGGATCATTTGCCAACGTTTCATCAAGATCCTATGCAGGAATGTCAAACATCCTAATTACATCCCTTGCATATAATGATAACCACCGTTTTTTGACTCATGAAAACCGTTTTTTTACAATCATTAAATAATTTATACAACTCAAACGTTTTAATAATGAAATTGGTGGTGGACGTTAAGTCGGCACGAAAAATGCGTTTTTTAATTGTTTAACAGAGGTTCGAAATCTTGCATTTTGCTTTTTTTTTTAAACTTTTATTAAATCTCATACAATATTTTTTTATTCTATTGTATTGCAGATGGTAGTTCTAACGAATTAAACACTACTTTTAAATTATTAAACAAATATAAAAATTAGCAACACTGTAAATAGACGTTTTTAGTTAAATTTGTATGTATATGTATAGTTGTATTTAGTGAAGATTGGAAATTTATTGATCACCAATACGACTTTGTTACATATAGACTAGAGGACACATTTTGTTTTGTTAAACTGAATCAATAAAAACTTCCCATGATATATTATTAGGCATTGTTCTTAGCATACATGCCGAAAACTTTTCATGTTATCTCATGTATGTTTCTTTCAATCAACTGTGTGACGTCATTATACTAAAAAAGTATAGAATGCATTCAGGAGTTTTTATTCATCTACAATAGTTTCTGAATGTTTTAAAATTGAAGAAATTTTTCCTAGCGTTTTCGATTCTCGGTTTGAAATAGTTATTTTTTCAATAAACTTTTGAATGGAAAGATATTTGTTATAAATTTTTATAATTTTAAATTAAAACAATTATGTCTCTTACAAAATTAAACGGTTTTGATATTGTTGATACGTCGGTCGATAAAATAGATTTTCACATAAATAAATATTTCCACTACATTTACATAGTAAGAATTTTAGCATATTACTTACTATCTATAGTACTTGCATTTAATGTCCATAATATCTTATTTAAGTTAAACAACAAATAATGTTCATTTTTATAATTAAATAAATAATAAAAATGAACGTTAATGCCATAAAAATTCATCATTCGTAAATAGCAACAGTTTGAAATAAAACGGATTGGAAGGAAAACTTAGAAAATCAATTATTTATATTAAAAGTTAAAATTTGTTATCAAAGGATGTTTGACTGTTAAAAATAATTCTAGCCCTTCTTAGATAAAATAAATTAATATAAAAATATGTAACTGTAAACTGTAATATCAAAATATGTAAAACAAAAGACTCTCTCGTATAAATTTAATACTAAATGTTTTCAGTCGGTAATGCAGTCATTTATGATTAAAGCTTCGAAACTATTCTGTAAGGGGGATCATCGGTGTGTTTTGCAAATTTAGACAGTTGTCAATGGTTCAGAATCAAAAAGTTTTATATAAAATTGTTAATAAATTACGGTAGTACAATCAATAAAACTTATATTTTTGTTCCTCCCAAACGATTTCGAATTGTTATTAACTATAATTTACCGAAAAATATCAATATGAATTGATGACCGGCTAACTGGAAACCCAATTTTGTTTTGTTCATAATAATTAAACTAGAGAGGTACAATCATTTTAATTGAACTCCTCATTCCTCCCAATCAAGGTACAATCATAATAAAATATAAAATTTTAAGAAATCAAAAGTTCCCGGCCAACTGCACAGACCTCACAAAATAACAATTTGGCGTTCACTACGTTTTGAAGTAATTTTCGTCGACGACGATGTATTTTTGACAATTCAACATTACATCACACCGACAAATTGTTTGTGCAGTGAACGCACCCATTGAAAAGACAATACAAACTAAACATTTCAAAAAAAAATTTTCCTATACAAACATCAATTA
>CAVNZG010000519.1:0-34665 GCA_963693315.1 Diogma glabrata | reverse complement strand
CATTGACACCAAGGCAGACCATAGAGTCTCTCGTTCGAGAGAGTCGTAGGCCTGCCTGAAATCAATGAAGAGTTGTTGCACTGGTATGTTGAACTCTCGGCACTTTTCCAAAATCATCCTTATCGAGAAAAGTGCATCGGTGGTACCTCGGCCCGCCGGAAGCCACACTGATATTCTCCAAACAGTTGTTCAGCAAAAGGATTGATTTAGGATAGCAAAATGTAAGAAAAGATCTTATATGCTGTGCAGAGTAGAGCGATTCCTCTGTAGTTTGCATATTGTAGGCGATTACCTTTTTTATGGATTGGTATCAGCATAGCTGTGTTCCAGTCCTGTGGCATGGCTTCAGTCCTCCATATCATTTGAACAAGTTCAAACAATCTTAAGGATAGAGTTTCACCACCATGTACAATCATTTCGGATGTTATATCGTCGATACCAGGTGCTTTATTGTATTTTAATTTTGACAGCGCCGCATCGAATTCCATCGAATTCCCCATGACGCACGAATAAGCTTTGCTCGTCACCCGACTTGTTTCTGGTCACTTAAGTTGAGAAGATTCTCAAATAAGCGGCCCAGGTGTCTAAAATATTTTTAAGGTCTACTTGTAGCTCCCCATCTTCGTTTTGTATAGCAGTCGATCTAGTTTGAGGGCCCTTCTTTAAGGTTTTAACCTGTTGAAAGAAGTTACGCGATTGATGTTCCTTATTGAAGCTTTCAATCTCCTCACACTTTCTCTTCCACCATTCTCTCTTCGTTCGTCTACTTAACTTTGTAACGACTTGTTTTGCCAGTTTATAGTTCTCCTTCGTGGACCTGGTGTTGCGTCCTTGCAGACATTTCAGATAGCAATCTCTTTTGTATTGAATAGCGTCAAGACATGCTTGATCCATCCATGGCTTCTGGGAGTGGTTTTGTGGTCGTCCAAGTATTCCCTCAGCAGCGCTTAAAACAGCATCTTTGAGCAAATACCATGACTTATCGACGTCTCCATTAATGGTTTCTGATTTCTCTAATGTTTCGGCAATATGGATTTGATATTTCTCTTCTGTTTCTGCATTCTTTTGTGATGAGATGTTAAATCGTTTCCGTTGATTGAATTTCGGAATGCTTGGGTTTGGAAGTGGAAACTTATTTTGGCACATACAAGAAAGTGGTCACTTCCAATGTATGCACCTCTAAAGGATCGCACATCCAGAACACTCGAAAAGAAACGTGCTGTAACTAGCACGTGATCAATTTGATTTCGAGTGTTTCCATTCGGTGAGACCCATGTCTGCTTATGAGTCGATCGGTGCGGAAAGAAAGTACTGGCAATTCTCAAATTATTTGATAATGCAAACTCAGTCATTCTCTCACCATTATCATTCGAATTCAAATGCAGGCTGTTGGGACCCACCACATTTCCATAAGAGATATCTCTTCCAACCTGTCCATTAAAGTCACCAAGAACCATAGTGAAGTCGCGTGTTGGTGTTTGTTTCATAGCCTCTTCCAGCGCTATGTAGAAATTATCCTTCTCGTCGACGGTCTTAGCTTCAGTAGGTGCATGCACGGCAATAAGAGAAATATTGTTATATGTACCACGTACACGTAGGTAGCAAATCCTCTCACTGGCCGGATGAATTTCATCACGGCTTCTTGTATGCGTGCACCAACAAGAAAGCCAGTTCCAAATTCTCTTCGAGAAGGATGACCACTACAGTATAGAGAGTGACTATCCAAATCTTGTTTTCCGATTATTGGCTGTCTAATTTCTTGCAGAGCTATGATATCCATCCCATACCTGTCAGCCTCTGTTTCTAGACTTATAAGAGCATCGTGAGCGCTCAAGCTGGGCACGTTCCACGTTCCGATTCGGTAGTCTGGTCCTTTTTCACGTCCAGGTAAAATTCTGTTTTTGTCCGGGTCTGTTTTTCTTTTCTGATTTCCAAATTTAACAAATAATTTTTTTCCCGGGGTTAGGGTGTTAACCTTAGGCCCAACCCAAATTGTCGTGAATGGGTCCGTTCTGCATCTTAAGGTTACCAGAAACAACCTTTGACACGTTTATATTGCGAGCCGCTTGATCCAAGACAGACGCCCGCTTCAAGCCACCCCTAACATGGAGAACAGACGCTTGAGTCGCGTTGGTTTTAAGGCGCCAATTCGCCATGATGTACCATGATTGACTAAGCAGTTTTTACCCTGCTTATCTCCGGTACACCAACCTAATTCTGTCAGCATTAACCAGGCAGCACGGCGTGGACGTCGAATTTCGGATTTCGCTACCTATATATATATATATATATATTATATATATATATATATATATATATATATATATATATATATATTTCTATATATATATATATATATATATATATATATATATATATATATATATATATATATATATATATATATATATATATATATATATATATATATATATATATATATATATATATATATATGTCAAACGTGTCTTCGCTAAGTTCTTCAGAAAAAAATAAAATTTCGATAAATTAAAAAAAAACAAATAAAATTATTCATTAATTTAAATATTATTGCATCGTGGTCTACTGCGTGAAATTGATTTTCGTTGTTTTTTTTTTATTTATTGAAATTTTATTTTTTTTTCTGAAGAACTTAGCGAAGACATGTTTGCTTTAGTGCAAATCAATTTTCATCATATCTACAAAATCGTACACTTTACAAAAAAATTTGTATGCAAAAAATGTGTAGTTTGATTTACTTAATTAAAAAAAAATATTAAATGTATAGGTTCTAATTTAAAAAAACCTATTTTGGCATATATCTCCAATACTTATGAGTTTCAAGGTCATTCAATATTACCATTGGACGTCCTCCTCGACGCCTAACAAATACCACCTTGGGTTATTTTGTCCCATCTAGCATGGTTCTCGAGATAAAAACCTGGCATTTTTTAAAAAACTCACCCTGTATATATATATATATATATATATATATATATATATATATATATATATATATATATATATATATATATATATATATATATATATATATATATATATCTATACATATAAATTTATATATATGTATATATATATATATATATATATATATATATATATATACATATGTATATATATATATATATATATATATATATATATATATATATATATATATATATATAATATATATATATATATATATATATATATATATATATATATATATATATATATATTTATATATATATATTATATATATATATATATATACTATATATATAATATATATATATATATATATATATATATATATATATATATATATATATATATATATATATATATATATATATATATAATATATATATATATATATATATATATATATATATATATATATATATATATATATATATACAAATATTCATTATATTATTAAATAATTGTAGTTTTATTAGTTTGAAGTTTGTCAGATGAGTTATCATTATATCTTAACTTAAATTAAATCCAATAAACCTTAATATCCGGTAAAAATATTTAAATGAAAAATGATTTAAACAAAACTTTTTATGGTTATATTGTTGTTTATTAATTTTTCGTTCAATTACATTATCAACAAAATAACTCTAATTTAAAAATTGTAAATCTGTGGGAAAAGCATTTGTCTTAGTTGGAAGTATTATTATTAAATTGAGAATCATATTATTAATTTTTCTGAAAGGTTTCTCTATGAGTTATAGTAAATATTATTTGTATTTCAAGGGGAGAAGACATTATGAGCAAATCATAGACAATCACGTTTAAAATGTTGCTATTGGTTTTTGATCCAATTTCTGCGGAAAATAAGTTCAGAGATTTACATGAATTTTTACGCCTCTAATGTAAAAAATTATGTGAAAATCTCACCAATTGATCAAATTCGAGACGAATGAATGGCGAATAATAAAGCTATAGGCCTAATATGGGTAATGAAAAATAGCTTGAGAACCGATGTCATATTCATATTGAATCCATTTTTATGATGAACTATCGAGGACGGTACACCAGAGTAACTGTAGCAGCCTATCCTTTTATGGTTCAAATAATTAGTTGTAGAACAGTAGCCTTCCAACATGACTTTTTCAACAGAGTCTCTCATCTTTGAAATGCCCTACCTTCCTAGGTTTTCCCTGATGAATTTAATCCTCAAAGGTTTAAAGTTAACGCTCATAAATTTCTCAGAGAAACTTAATTGGCATTCTATTCTTATCCTTAGTTGGCATGGTATCTTTGGATATTCAGAGACGTTAATTTTCTAATTTATTATAATTAACACTAAACATGCCTAACTTTAAATAAACAAAAATTAGTTATAGTAACCCCGTTATTATCAATTTTTTACATCGATGCTAGCTACTCCATCTGTTGAATTCTGTATTTGTTGTAACTGGACAGCGGTGTAGTGATGAGTTTTAATCACTTCCCACTTCATGGCTCGAGAACTTGGCTGAATTATTGCTAACAATACATATAATTCATATTATAACCTTGTTTTGCCGGGTTTAAAATTTTTTATTTTATTATTTTGTTTTTACTCAAATTACCCCGTTTTAATTGAATATAATTTTTATTAATTAATCTATATATTTCGGGCTAGGCCCATCTTCAGGATTATTAATAAAATAATAAAAAATTATATTACAATCAGAAAAATAAATTTTTGACATAAATTATATAAACAAAAATCGATATACAATTTAACATGAGTTATTATGTTATAATTAACTTAAAAAATGGTTATCAAGTGAAAAGCTTAAAGTTACTTTAAATTTTAGAACAATCGGATTAAATTTAAATAATTATTCGAAAAATCCTTCTTATCACTTTTAAAATTACAAATTGTTTCCTCATTTTTTATGATATGGTACACTTCGTGTATCTGTAGCTTAGTTTTATTTCTTTCCTTAGCCAACATTTGAACATCATCGAATTTAAAGTCATGTTTATTTTCTATAGAATGTTTAGCAAGTGCAGAACAATTATTACTAACTGAAGTTTTTTTAGAATCATATTTATGTTGATCCATACGAATACCTAATTTTTGAATTGTTTCACCAATATATGTTGTGTTACAGTTATTACAATCAACCTTATAAACAACACCACTATGTTGTTCTTCAGGTATTTTTGATTTTGAATTTGTAAAACTATAACTATTTTTATATTTAGGCCTCATAGCCATTTTAATATTAGGAACAAACTGTGAACAAGAGCGAGAAAGTGTTTCACTTAGACCAGGAACATAAGTTAATGATGCATATTTATTTAAATTTTCATTATTTGATACCATATTATTAGCTGTTTGATCAAGTGATAAATAATTATAACTATTACCCAATTGATTTAAATTAGTATTACGAACCTGACTAATCATTTTATCAATTAAACTATTAGGGTAGTTATTAGTACGAAGTATGTTATATATTATTTTTAAATGATCATCCCAAAAGTTTATATGGCTATGTCGAAATATTTTGAGTTTTTGAGTTTGGGTCCTAAATTTACACATCCCATTAAACAAATACCAACTTTAGAATTAATTGCTGACATAGAATTTATAATTTCAAAATATACTGATGATCATTTACGTAAGCAAATGCGTTCTCATTTGACTTATATTATCACAAATCATATAAAAAATAAAAAAAAATTTAATCGTATTAATAAGTTCCTCTTATTGGCCATGAAAAAAACAACTAAGTTCTTAAAGGAAAATCCAGATATTCACATTTCAACAAGTGATAAAGGTAATATTACAATCATTGCTAACTTATCTGAGTATGGAGATAAAATGAATCAATTACTAAATGATGATGAGAGTTTTGAGACATTACGTATTGATCCAACGGCAACACTTGAAAGAAAAAATAATAGATTGATTAGTACATTGAATAATAAAACGCACCAATATATTACACAAGAAATGACTAAGAATCTCAAAACTTAAATTTCGATTCCTCCTCGTATTTTTGGTCAACTTAAAATACATAAACCTAATAGAAATATACGTCCAGTTATCTATACTATAAATTCTCCATGTTATAAATTGGCTGGATTTCTGTCAAGAGTTTTGAGAGTTTCGTTTACTTCCAAATATACTTTAAAAAATTCTACACAATTTGTTAAGAAAATTATCAAACAAAATATTCCTGAAGAATTTAAATTGATTTCATTTGATGTAACTAACTGTTTTATAAATATCTCACCTCAATTGGCATAAAAAATAATTGTAAGAGATTTTGATGATTGCATTAGTACAAACACGAAAATTCCTAAGAAGGAATTTCTGAATCTTCTAAGTTTTTGTTTGATTGATTGTAACTATTTTAAATATGAAGAAAAATTTATGAAAATGAAGAATGGTTTATTTATGGGGTCTAGTTTAGCACCAATTTTGGTACAATGTGTTCTTTATGATGTCATAAATCAAGCATTACTTAAAATAGATTTTACACCACTTTTTTGGTATTCATATGTTGATGACCATATTACATCTATTCCTAAAAATAAAATACAAATGGTCCTTGATGCATTGCATTCGTATGATCCTAAAATTAAATTCACATATGAAGTTGAACAAAATAACATATTAAATTATTTGGATTTAAATATTCATCATTTGGATAATGGAAAGGTTATAACTAATTGGTATCATAAGGAGATTGCTTCTAATCGATTATTGAATTATTATTCTACACATCCACGTAACATGAAGTTAAATGTAGCTAAATCTTTTATTCGAAAAATATTTCGACATAGCCATATGAACTTTTGGGATGATAATTTAAAAATAATATATAACATACTTCGTACTAATAACTACCCTAATAGTTTAATTGATAAAATGATTAGTCAGGTTCGTAATACTAATTTAAATCAATTGGGTAATAGTTATAATTATTTATCACTTGATCAAACAGCTAATAATATGGTATCAAATAATGAAAATTTAAATAAATATGCATCATTAACTTATGTTCCTGGTCTAAGTGAAACACTTTCTCGCTCTTGTTCACAGTTTGTTCCTAATATTAAAATGGCTATGAGGCCTAAATATAAAAATAGTTATAGTTTTACAAATTCAAAATCAAAAATACATATAGAACAACATAGTGGTGTTGTTTATAAGGTTTGTAATAACTGTAACACAACATATATTGGTGAAACAATTCAAAAATTAGGTATTCGTATGGATCAACATAAATATGATTCTAAAAAAAACTTCAGTTAGTAATAATTGTTCTGCACTTGCTAAACATTCTATAGAAAATAAACATGACTTTAAATTCGATGATGTTCAAATTTTGACTAAGGAAAGAAATAAAACTAAACTACAGATACACGAGGTGTGCCAAATTATAAAAAATGAGGAAACAATTTGTAATTTTAAAAGTGATAAGAAGGATTTTTCGAATAATTATTTTAATGTAATCGGATTGTTCTAAAATTTAAAGTGATTTTAAGCTTTTCACTTGATAACCATTTTTTAAGTTAATTATAACATAATAACTCATGTTAAATTGTGTATCAATTTTTGTTTATATAATTTATGTCCAAAATTTATTTTTCTGATTGTAATATAATATTTTATTACTTTATTAATAATCCTGAAGGCCTAGCCCGAAATATATAGATTAAATAATAAAAATTATATTCAATTAAAACAGGGTAATTTATAGAAAAACAAAATAATAAAGTACATATAATCTTAATCTATGGTTTAACTGAAATCAAAACCACCTTCTTAACTGTCCCATTAGAAAGGGTACAATCCTATAGAATATTGATGAAAACTGACTAGGAAAAGGACGAGATGGGAAAATGGAATTAAGCTCATAATCCTTTAAATATCTGACTGTTCCTATTGAAACATTTTTATAGGAATGAACGTAATTGAAAAGAAAAATAAAACTCAGTCAAATTTTTCTTACGACAAGATTCCATAATAGTATTCTTTATAGTTTTAAAGAAAGACATTCAAACAGATTCAACGGGAAATGGAAGGAAGGAAAATAAAACTTAGAAACTTGTTTTCTTACGACAAGATTTCCCAATAGGATTAATAGTTTTATAGGAAGACATTGAGATAGTTTTAATAAAATAAGTGCATAATTTCTAAATCAAAATACGACTGAAATTCTTATTCCACTACATTGTTCTTCGATAGGATTCTTTAAAGTTTGAGAGGAAGATAATATCAATGGGAAGTGTATAATTTCTACAATCTACTTTAAAATTAAAATTTCACGACAGTATTTTTCAAAAGGACTTTTATAGTTTTATGGGAAGATATTGAGATAGTTTCAATATGAAGTGTAAAATTTCTAAAGGAAAATACCACTTTAAAAAATTTATTCCATTGCAGTAGTTTTCATAGGCTTTTTTATAGTTTAATAAGTGACATTGTGATAGTTTCAATAGGAAATGGATAATTTTTATAGAAAAATACGACTTTCACAACGATTTGCTAGAGCGTTATCCATTTTAAAAATATATAGTTAAAATCAAATCGTTTTATGTATGTTTTATTTATCGAATCGCTTCTCGACTGTAAGACTATAATAATACTAATTGAGGTTGTATATGTTTTATTTTTCTCCATTGTTATTCTCTATTTTATTTTAATTTATTATTATTTACTAAGAAATTTGAAGGTCTTAGTAGAAATTTCCATTAAAACATAGTCAATCCCATTTAAGAATCGAAAACGATTCTCTTGTATTCCATATGAAATTCTAAGACTACAAAACTCCCTTTAAAATGTGTTTAGTCCTATTATAAAGTCGAATAGGATTCCTTATTATTTAATAGGAAACTCGACGGTCGCAGAAAATTCTATTAAAATGTAGTCAATGCAATTGAAGAATTCATAATCCTATGAAAATGTTTTCATTTCTAATAAAAGGATTCAATGTATTTCTATAGGACAAATGAATAGAATTTAATCGATTTCAAAAGGAAAAAAATTGATTGATAAAATTTTATAGGCAATTTTCACATTAAAACTAAAACTTTTTCCTATGCAATTTTCCCATTAAAATTTGGTTTTTCAATAGAATAGTTTAAGCAGTGCATAAACAGTATTCAAACTATTTAGTATATGAAAACAATTTACTCATAGTTCAAAGATTCACTCCAAACAAAAATAAATAATTAACATCAGACGTGGCACAACAAATTATAAATACTCCGTAACAATTTATTATCAATGATAAAAAAAAATTATTATCAATTTTGTAATTATTCTATATGAATTCAATGACATTTTAATCTAACTCTGATAAACTTGATCTTGAAAAACAAAAACAGTTTTCTATTGACCTTTTCTTATTATCAAAAAAAGTACTTAGAAGAAATATTCGCTAGATAGTATTGAATTTAATGATCTTTTTTTTTCTTAAAGGTTCATGCCAAGAGGGATGTACATCATCAAAAGCTAGAAAATATAGTTTTGCACCAAACAGTATATATAGTTATAGTTTAGATAGTTCCATAACGCATTTGCTTACGTAAATGATCATCAGTATATTTTGAAATTATAAATTCTATGTCAGCAATTAATTCTAAAGTTGGTATTTGTTTAATGGGATGTGTAAATTTAGGACCCAAACTCAAAAACTCAAAATATTTCGACATAGCCATATAAACTTTTGGGATGATAATTTAAAAATAATATATAACATACTTCGTACTAATAACTACCCTAATAGTTTAATTGATAAAATGATTAGTCAGGTTCGTAATACTAATTTAAATCAATTGGGTAATAGTTATAATTATTTATCACTTGATCAAACAGCTAATAATATGGTATCAAATAATGAAAATTTAAATAAATATGCATCATTAACTTATGTTCCTGGTCTAAGTGAAACACTTTCTCGCTCTTGTTCACAGTTTGTTCCTAATATTAAAATGGCTATGAGGCCTAAATATAAAAATAGTTATAGTTTTACAAATTCAAAATCAAAAATACATATAGAACAACATAGTGGTGTTGTTTATAAGGTTTGTAATAACTGTAACACAACATATATTGGTGAAACAATTCAAAAATTAGGTATTCGTATGGATCAACATAAATATGATTCTAAAAAAAACTTCAGTTAGTAATAATTGTTCTGCACTTGCTAAACATTCTATAGAAAATAAACATGACTTTAAATTCGATGATGTTCAAATTTTGACTAAGGAAAGAAATAAAACTAAACTACAGATACACGAGGTGTGCCAAATTATAAAAAATGAGGAAACAATTTGTAATTTTAAAAGTGATAAGAAGGATTTTTCGAATAATTATTTTAATGTAATCGGATTGTTCTAAAATTTAAAGTGATTTTAAGCTTTTCACTTGATAACCATTTTTTAAGTTAATTATAACATAATAACTCATGTTAAATTGTGTATCAATTTTTGTTTATATAATTTATGTCCAAAATTTATTTTTCTGATTGTAATATAATATTTTATTACTTTATTAATAATCCTGAAGGCCTAGCCCGAAATATATAGATTAAATAATAAAAATTATATTCAATTAAAACAGGGTAATTTATAGAAAAACAAAATAATAAAGTACATATAATCTTAATCTATGGTTTAACTGAAATCAAAACCACCTTCTTAACTGTCCCATTAGAAAGGGTACAATCCTATAGAATATTGATGAAAACTGACTAGGAAAAGGACGAGATGGGAAAATGGAATTAAGCTCATAATCCTTTAAATATCTGACTGTTCCTATTGAAACATTTTTATAGGAATGAACGTAATTGAAAAGAAAAATAAAACTCAGTCAAATTTTTCTTACGACAAGATTCCATAATAGTATTCTTTATAGTTTTAAAGAAAGACATTCAAACAGATTCAACGGGAAATGGAAGGAAGGAAAATAAAACTTAGAAACTTGTTTTCTTACGACAAGATTTCCCAATAGGATTAATAGTTTTATAGGAAGACATTGAGATAGTTTTAATAAAATAAGTGCATAATTTCTAAATCAAAATACGACTGAAATTCTTATTCCACTACATTGTTCTTCGATAGGATTCTTTAAAGTTTGAGAGGAAGATAATATCAATGGGAAGTGTATAATTTCTACAATCTACTTTAAAATTAAAATTTCACGACAGTATTTTTCAAAAGGACTTTTTATAGTTTTATGGGAAGATATTGAGATAGTTTCAATATGAAGTGTAAAATTTCTAAAGGAAAATACCACTTTAAAAAATTTATTCCATTGCAGTAGTTTTCATAGGCTTTTTTATAGTTTAATAAGTGACATTGTGATAGTTTCAATAGGAAATGGATAATTTTTATAGAAAAATACGACTTTCACAACGATTTGCTAGAGCGTTATCCATTTTAAAAATATATAGTTAAAATCAAATCGTTTTATGTATGTTTTATTTATCGAATCGCTTCTCGACTGTAAGACTATAATAATACTAATTGAGGTTGTATATGTTTTATTTTTCTCCATTGTTATTCTCTATTTTATTTTAATTTATTATTATTTACTAAGAAATTTGAAGGTCTTAGTAGAAATTTCCATTAAAACATAGTCAATCCCATTTAAGAATCGAAAACGATTCTCTTGTATTCCATATGAAATTCTAAGACTACAAAACTCCCTTTAAAATGTGTTTAGTCCTATTATAAAGTCGAATAGGATTCCTTATTATTTAATAGGAAACTCGACGGTCGCAGAAAATTCTATTAAAATGTAGTCAATGCAATTGAAGAATTCATAATCCTATGAAAATGTTTTCATTTCTAATAAAAGGATTCAATGTATTTCTATAGGACAAATGAATAGAATTTAATCGATTTCAAAAGGAAAAAAATTGATTGATAAAATTTTATAGGCAATTTTCACATTAAAACTAAAACTTTTTCCTATGCAATTTTCCCATTAAAATTTGGTTTTTCAATAGAATAGTTTAAGCAGTGCATAAACAGTATTCAAACTATTTAGTATATGAAAACAATTTACTCATAGTTCAAAGATTCACTCCAAACAAAAATAAATAATTAACATCAGACGTGGCACAACAAATTATAAATACTCCGTAACAATTTATTATCAATGATAAAAAAAAATTATTATCAATTTTGTAATTATTCTATATGAATTCAATGACATTTTAATCTAACTCTGATAAACTTGATCTTGAAAAACAAAAACAGTTTTCTATTGACCTTTTCTTATTATCAAAAAAAGTACTTAGAAGAAATATTCGCTAGATAGTATTGAATTTAATGATCTTTTTTTTTCTTAAAGGTTCATGCCAAGAGGGATGTACATCATCAAAAGCTAGAAAATATAGTTTTGCACCAAACAGTATATATAGTTATAGTTTAGATAGTTCCATAACAATTTTATTAGCCGGTACGGATGCACAAGAAACGAATTTAAAAGTTCAAGGATCCGTTCAATTATTTGTTGGTGATAATTGTGGTTATACATTAAGAGTACAACGTTTAATTGTTATTAGCCCCGATGGTACTAAATTGCCTTTAGGACCTGAATTTACAAAGCCAATAAGATTTTCATTATCGAATGATGAATTATCACCAGAAGTTTGTGCTGAAAGTACAGATAACGATTATTCTTTGAATTTAAAAAAATCAATTATTTCATTAATTCAATCCGCTGATCAACGAACACATGAAACTGATATTTTTGGAACCTGCCCAACACTATTTTCAACAAATACAATTGCTGGTACAACAATTGTTAGCAAAGTTAGGAATTTAAATTTATGTTCACATCGTGAAACAATTGCTAGTGGTTTTATTACAAGTGTTGTTAATGAAAACTCGGTAACACATAGATTTTATATAATTGTTGTATTGTTTTAATTTTATTATATTTGTTTAAATAAGGGCGTTCACGCAACACCACTATTGAATGGAGACTATAGCAGTGAGCAACGGATTAAAAATGGAATACTTGAAAGTGTTTTGATAAATGAAGGATATAGTTATGTTCCATTCTCAGCTGGACAAGCTGGTGCACATGCTAAAGTGGTTACAATATTAAAATTAACAGGAACTTCTGCGGGTGAAACTCCAAAAATTTTATCACCGACATCAGAACCGATATTTTTTAGAGTTCCCGCACAAACAACAAAATCAAACATAAATAGCGTCAAAACAGGTTTACTGAATACTATTGACGCTTATGATAATAATGTTGGACCAAAAGCAGCAAGACAATTTACAGAACTGATAAGATTAATGAGAACAACGAATCGTAATGATTTGTTAGCTTTGTATCAACAAATTAAATCTGGTTCAGTAAGCGGGAATAAAAGTTTGGCAAGAAAAATTTACTTTGATTCTTTATTCCGTACGGGAACTGGCGAATCAGTTGAAGTCTGTGCTATATTATTGAGATCACACGAAATGAACGAAGAAGAAAAAAAATTAGTTTATTTAGCACTAAATCTAGTTAATACTATGACAAAAGAAGCTCTTGGCACAGTAACGGTAAGTGATTAGCTTTTATTGTATAATGTTCTCTATTATTTTATTTACTTCACCATAATTTTAAATTGAGTGAAGTAATGCAGAAAAAAAAAAGAGAAAAAAATCTTACATACCCCAAATTTTCCACTATCTAAACAGCAAAAAATTGGCTATCTAGATAGAGAAACTTAGAGTTGTTCGGCTTCAACAACTTCTAATCCTGGTTTAGTATATAAGGTTTTGGTACTGTTTCCAATACTTATGAATACCAACTTCCGGTTTGTCACTTCCGGTTAAAAAGTTTTTTTATTAAGTGTTTGTTCCTACTGTAGTCTACAACTAAAGATGGATTTTCATGAAACGTTGGTAGAAACTTTCAAGTAACTTGATCAATATTTCATCAGATTTCGAGTGCATTGGATAAAGGGTTGGGGGTCCACCATACAACAGGGGGTTTGTTCACTATATTTTCCATGTTTGTTTGGAGCATACAACATTCATTTGTGCATGAATTTTGATGACACTTTAGAAAACGGTGCAAATATGTATGACAAAGAGCTGATCAGTTTTTGAGTGATATAGTAAACAAAGTGGTGTGGCTCCTCGAGCACCTGTTTTTTTAAAGCTACAATTAAATTTGTACCTGAAAATCGAATTGTATAAAGCTTGGTACATAAGCATTTAGTACGGTTCACAACAGTTCTGCATCACAACTTCCAGTTTTTGGCTTCCGGCAAAATTTGTTTTTACAATTTTTCGAATTTATTTTAGTGTCTTTGTTGACACTACTGCCTACAATGACGTGATTATGACGAAACTTATGAAAAGGGTTTCAACAAGTGTTTTTTTTTAATTCAAAGCTAGGCATGTTTACTGTTAATTATAATAAATTATAAATTAACGTCTCTGAATATCCGAAGATACTATACCCAACTAGGGATTAGGATTAGGTTTGAAATTTATTTAGTTTCTTTAAACTTTAAAGTTTTGAAGTTTTGCGCGGAAGTTTTGCTAACTTTGAAGTTTTGAGGATTAAATTCATCAGGGAAAACCCATGAAGGTAGGGCAATAAATAAAACCCAAAATAGGTATATTCTGATATGAAATCTACATAAAACAAAACATGAATACACATTAAATGAGCTTACAATCGAATTGATTGCGCGTCTTTTAGTTAAAAATTAAGAAGTAAAATATTAAAATATTTGAACATTGAGTAGTATATTTGAACATTAGATGTTTACATCGAGTGAGTCTATTAATGGATGTCTGAGATGTCGCCATTGTACCGTCGAATTGGACACACAGTTGCAATGTGTTTTATGGTTTATTGTGCAGCTGCGCAGTCACATTGAGGGGACTCTGAGTTGCCCCACTTGTATAGAGAATCAGCACAACGTCATTGATTTGTTCTTATTTGGTTTAGTGTAGTCCAGGTATGACGTGGCAGATCGAAACCAGGTTGCGCAGAAGTCGGGTTAGTGATAGAAACGCCAGGTATGTTGTAATCATTCCAGGAGGTGTCCCAGGCATACAAAATATTAAAATTAGTTGCCAGCAGGTTGCTGGCAGTTTTATGTGGAGGCTTTTTTGACTTCAATCGACAGCTAGTGTGGTTACCGAATATTCGTGAAAGGGTAACGTGGTAAAATCCAATATTTAAAAATATACTTTTTACTGTTTATTTTTAATTTTTTTATTTTATTAATAATAATATAAACTTCCTTATAGTAACAATTTGGAATTTATTTGTATTTCATAGAAACGATTGTCAGTTTGTTGTTTAAGTGGAAACAAGAACTCTCGGTTTTACTTAGATTAGGAAATAAGCTCCACGTTCGAAAATAGTAATTCATTAGTTGAGAGCTAATCTTCCAAGACACCCATGTCTTTGTTTTGAGTGGCCAGGGTCCAATCGTCAGCGTACCCAAATTTCTTTGATGTTGTGTCAGGAATGTCATAGATGTACAATTATAAAGTAATGGCGCCAGGACGGAAACCTGTGGCAAACCGTTGTTAGCATTTAGAACCTACTACAGGAATTATTTAGATGAACTTTGAATACACGTTTACTCAGTATGTTGTTAATTAAACGTGAGATGGTGCTACAAGGTACTGCATTGAACAGCTTACATATAATCCCAATTCGTAAAGCTGTATCATATGCTGCAGTGAGATAGATGAATACTGCGCCTGTTTTTAGTTGTTTTTGATACCCAGCTTCGATACAGGATGTTAAAGCGAGCAGTTGGTCAGCGCAACTGCGATTGGGACGGAAACCAGCTTGTTCGACTGAGATCTGGTCATTCAATATCAGTGCGATACGGTTGTATATGAGCCGTTCTAGCAATTTGAATCAGTCGCTCAAGAGTGCGATTGGGCGATAGCTTCTGGTTCATTGGATAGTTTACCTTGGTTAATTATCGTTATCACTTTCGCAGTCTTAAAGTGTTAGCCATTGTTTTACATTTTTTCCAGAATTTCTAGGAAATACCAAAGATGAGAAACTCTGTTGAAAAAATCACGCTGAAAGGCAACAGTTCTGCGATAGGTTGGCTAGTTTATGTAAAATTAATTTGATCTTATGGAAAGTTTGTTCATTCATAACATATTTATACAAAACTGTCAGATCAGCAACATTTCGTCTGTGCTGCAAGGAATCAAGCTCATTAGTAAGAGTTGAGTTACCAATCAGTTTGACAGCTCTACGTTTAACAGAGTCAAGACACTTTAAACTACTATTATATGCTCCATCCCAGATGTGAGAACAATACTCCATACAGGGACGTATAAATGATTTCCAGATTAAAAGAAGCTGTTCACTATTGAAAAGCTTACGACATTGTTCCAAAAAGCCCAATTATTGAAAAGCGTTCTTAGCCAGGTTTTAAAATATGAGAATTCTATTTCTTATTTTTTTCAACTTCTACTCCTAGAAGTCTTACAGATTTTTTCTCTACAAGATCTTTGGAGTCAAACGTTAATGGAAACGGATTAGGTGTGGACAATCTAGAAAAATGGCAAACCTGTGTTTTACTTTTATTAAATTCAACAATATTAGCCAAACATTTAACGTTTAAGGAATTTATAACCAAACGTTTAAGGAATTTATCAAATTTGTCCTACAGTTATAAAGCACTGATGGTGAATGTATATTAGACATTTCATGTGATACATGAAGTGCGCTATTATCAGCAAAACTATGAATTTTAGGATTAACAGTTGAATTCAACAAATCATGAATAAGAAAGAAATTTGGTGACAAAGCAGAACCCTGAGGAACGCCTGCATTAGTAGAAAAAACATCTGATGAGAAACCATCAACATTGATCTGAACTTTTCGTTCGGAAATAAAGCTTTGTCCCCAAGTAATAAGTTGGTCGTCCAAACCATAGCGTCGTAATTTGCAAATAAGATTGTTGTGCCATACTTTATCAAATGCTTTAGATATATCAAGAGCAAGACGAAAAGTTTCACCATGGCTCTCAAGTGATTTATTCCAGACATTGGTGACAAAAGAAAGTCAATCTCCCGTCGCCCTTCCTGTACGGAACCCGAATTATCTTTCATTAAGCAATTTTGAGGACTCTTAGAATCTCATTATACATATTAAAATTAATGTATTTCTTAAAAATTTTTGCAACAATGGACAAAATTGAAATGGGTCTGTAATTTGTTGGATCAGTTTTACTGTCTTTTTTTGAAACTTGTTGAACAGCTGCCATTTTCCAGATTTCAGAAATAAATGCCTTTTTTATACGACAAATAGAATATTTTAATATGATTATTAGTTCATTGGACGAAATAATATAAAATTGTTTTTAATCGTTGTAGTCCAAAATTTTTTTATTTCTTTTAAAACATTCCTTTTTATTTTATTATGACGACGCGTTTCTACTTTACTCCAATCCTCAGGTCCAACAAAATAAAATACTAACATAAAAAAAAATAACAAAAAAATAGAAAACTATACAATTGAAAAATATTTCGAAAAAAACTTACAAAAATGAAAACGCTGTTTCAAAAAAGAAAAACTGGTGAGAAAAGGTGAATCTTTTCTTAAAAAAAAAAATTAAAATTCACATATATTTTTTAAAAAAAAATTCTAAAAAAAACAACACAAACAGACTGAATTTATATTACATAAAATTCTTAAACAGAAACTGATACAAACTGAAATTTAAATCAAAGCTAGGTAGGAATTAAATATTTAAATGCAAGATAAGTAAACATTGTCAAAATAGGAATGATCTGATTGTCTATTCATATTATTTTGGAATTTTTTAATATAAATAGCTTCAGAAATTTTGCGCTTGGTAGTATTAGACTCAAAATTTAAAATCTCAGGATTATCCCAATCAATTTTATGATTACTGGAAACAGCATGCTCACACAAAGCACTGTGTGACTTGTTAACCTTAGCAATATGATCCTTATGATCCTTCAGTCTAGAAACAAGATATTGTTTAGTTTCACCAATATATGTTAGACCGCAATTAAGTTCAGCTAATTTAGTTTTCAAAGTTAATTAATTTGTACACTAAATTAGATAAATATTGTTTGGGAACAGGATCTTTAAGAGGTGTGAAAATACGCTTTCGTAGAGTATTGGATGGTTTACCAACAGCTTTAATATTATAGCCATGCAAAACGCGATTTAAGTTCTCAAATAAAACTTTAGTATAAAGAAGGGATACAACCCTGACGGAAAAAAATCTATGAAAAACTATGAAAAATTCAAAGAAATTCAATGAAAAGCTATGAAACGAAAAGTCATAGACAATAATAATTTTTCATAGAAAATAATAGGAACAAATATAATTTTTTAGGAAAAAGTATGAATTTCTCTGCAAAATTATGTCTTTGAAAAATGAAAAACTATGATAAAACTATGACTATGAACCTGTTAATTTTTTTTAAAATCTCTTATTTTCTATGAAAATTAGGTAAACAATTATGAATTTATCTGAAAAATTATGTTTATGAACTATGAAAAACTAAGAAAAAATCTGATTATATTGAGCACGTAAAATTTTTTCGAATCCTATTTTATTTCGGTATTCAAAATAGCGATTTTGTAAATAGATAGATTAGGTTCTCTGCATGATAAATATGAAAACTAAATTTGGCGGAAACTCAAAAGGGCGAAAGTTACAAAAGTCAAACAAAATTTCTGAATATTCCGAAAAGGTAACGTTGCGTTTTAACAAAAGCATATAATAATCATTTAATGTCAGTTACACCTTAATCCGATAGTTAATCACTCAGTTTTGAAGCAGATTAGCGGAGCTTCATAATTTGAGAATTTAGTAAAAATCTAAATTTAGTTTAAATCTCAAAGGGGGGGGGAGGTGAAGTTGAAAGTTTGACACCATATAACTTTGGCCGCCGCATTTGCCCACAATTTGTTCACAAATGCAAAATGATGCAAAGGGTTTAATCTTTCCATTTATCTTTAAAAACAACCTTGTTGAAACCAGGATAAAATAGGAGCAATTGTGAGCTTTTCTAAAAATTTATGTTTTTACATAATTATTACTCAATATGCCAAAATTTGTGTTTGGTATTATATATTATTTTAGCATAAATATTATAGAATCTTACTCGTACAACAAACTTTGTACGTAATTCGGACATAAAGTTTCTTTTTGCTTCCGAGTGTTTCTTTGACTTCACTCTGAAGCAAAAAAGGCCTACTTTACGCCCTTAATACATAATTAGCTATTAGCTTAGTAGGTAATGCTATGATTTTTGCTGATACACAATTCAAAGATGTTAAGTAGCGACACTCTGATATGAATGTAAAATTATTCAGTTTCTTGATCGAATGGGCATGCATAATTGATGAAAAACGTGATCTACGCAGGTGAAAAAGTCGAGATTTGAGTTGACCATTTTTGAATTTTTTCAAACTTGACATGTAAGTAGTACGGACAAAATAAAAAATAAAACTTATTTTACAATTTTTTTAAAGTGCACAGTTTCAGCTTAGCGGGCACCCCAAAATGCATGAAAAACGAAAATTCTGCTAATCCGATGTAACTTTGAAATTAAATTGCTCAAGAACGGCTATACCGATTTCATCAAACTTTTTTTTGTTTGATAAATGATTAGTTGGTCGTTTGAAAAAAAATTAATTAATTGTTTTTGTAATTAATTTTTAGATGAAAATATTAAAAAAACTTTTTTAAAGGTAGCTAGGGTCGAAGATCAATTGGAATTTGATTAATTTTTTTCCTGAAAATAGTTCTATTCTTACTTTAAAATATATCAAATTAACAAGGAGGCGTTAATTTTTGTTCTTGAGATATTTAATTTTAAAGATTTTTGGTTCAACTAAAATTCGAGTTTTTCATCATTTTTTCAAACTTCAGTGGTTAAAATTTTTTGATGATAAAAATTGATCGAAAAAATGATGAAAAATTCGAATTTTAGTCGTACTAAAAATCTTTAAAATTGAATATCTCAAGAACAAAAATTAACGTCTCGTTGTAAATCTGATATATTTTGAAGTAAGAATAGAACTATTTTCAGGGAAAAAATTAATTAAATTCCAATTGATGTTCGACCCTAGCGCTATCTTTATAAAAGTATTTTTAATATTTTTATTTAAAAATTAATTACAAAAACAATAAACTAATTTTTTTCAACCGACCAACTAATCATCTATCAAACAAAAAAAGTTTGATGAAATCGGTATAGCGGTTCTTGAGCAATTGAATTTCAAAGTTACATCGGATTGGCAGAATTTTAATTTTTCATACATATCGGGGTGCCCCATATGCTCAAACTATGACTTTAAAAAAATTGTAAAATAAGTTGTATTTTTATTTTGTCCATACTTTTAAATGAAAAGTTTCAGAAAAATCAAAAATGGTCAAGTTTTCACAACTCGGTCTAGAACACGTTTTTCTTCAATTTTTTATTCGTATGGAAACATCCTTCCAAAAATGACACCTTCGAATTTCGAACCGCCAACCATCATAGTTTTGCATACCTATGTTTTAAATTTTCATTAACCATTGTCATAAAAATTCATAGAAATTCATAATTTTTTATAGAAAAACTATGTAATAACTATGAAAATTTATGAAAAATGTCCAAATTTAGATATGTTTTTCATTAATTTAGATAGTTTTTCATATTTTTTTATAGTTTTTCATAGTTTATCATATTTGTTTTTCATAAATTTTCATTTTTTTTTCATAGTTTTTCATACTTTATTTTCCGTCAGGGAAATTTAAAGGTGCTATCTTGAGTATTAATAGTAGAAATGCCAAAATTTAAATTATTAAGTTTATTGATGGTATGATTAACGTGATAATCAATAAATTTAACAGGATAGTAGTTTTCTAGGAGAGTAGTTTTTAAAAATTTGAAATTCTTTTGATGAAAAATGGGATTTGATAATTTTAAAATTTTTTCTGTCAAAATAGATACAGTATTTTTTTTTATAAGAAATTGGAAGAGAAGAGTTAAAATTCAAATACCGGTCAGACCAAGTAGGTTTTAGATACCAATCTGTTATTAACACACCAAGACTATTTTTTATAACTAAAGTGTCAAGAAATGCAATTTTATTTTCATTTTCATGGAAATCATTAAATTTAGCAAGAACAGAATCAATTAAAATACTAGGAACAGAAGTAAGAATATCATCAACATAACGAATATAAAATGGAAGAGTAAAATCTAAAGATTCAATAATTTTTATTTCTATAAATTCCATAACTAAATTAGCTAATACTGGACTAGCTGGAGAACCCTTAGGTGAACCAAAAGTTTGTTGATAAAATACATTTTTATAAGAAAAATAGCAATGGTTTAATACTAATAAGAGTCCTTCAATGAAAATGTCTTTTTCTAAAGTTTTATATTCAACATTATTTTTGGTTTTCCTAATATAATCAGAATTTTGTCGTCGAATATTACTAATTATAAATTCTTGAGAAGCAAACTCTTGAATAAGTATTTGAATTTCATCCCATTTTCTATCTATACACTCAAGAACTAATGCATTTGGAATATTTGTGAAAAGCGAAATAACATCTAAAGAAATCAAAGAATAATTTGTAGGAATAACTACATCTTTTAATTTATCAATAAAATCATAAGAATTTTGAACATGACAAAAAGTTTTTCCAACAACTCTTGATAAAATATCAGAATAAAATTTAGAAAGATTATATAAAGGAGAATTAATGTAAGAGACAATAGGACGTAATAATTCACCAGACTTATGAACCTTTACTAATCCGTATATCCGTGGAAAAAACTATTATACTTCCGCATAAGAGTTGCACGTTCATTTGTTATATTACTTTTAAGTTCTAGTTTACTAATAAATATATTGGTTTTTCCTTGCAAATATCCAGTTTTGTCTTTCGGAATTACTTTATAAGTATCAGAGTCATTTAAAAATTAAGACATTTTAATATCAAAATCAGATGAATTCATAACAACTGTTATGTTCCCTTTGTCAGCTTGGGCTACAACTAAATGAGGATTATCATTGACAAAAGAATTTGTCTCTGTGAGATATTTTTGCAAAATTTTGGTTTTAAAGTCAATCTTTTTATGAGAATTTTTATAATTACTAATAATATTGCATAAACTATTGCGAGCGATTTTATCAGAATCATCTAAATGGAAAATAGCAGATTCTAAATGTGTGATTAAATCATAAAAATTTAATTCATTATTATGCAAATTAAATTTTGGACCTAGAGAATAAGAATAAAAAGAACATTGGAAGGAATAGATGCTGTTTAAAGATTTTTAACCCACTTCTCACTAGTGATATTTAAAAGTTCAATTCGTAGAAATTCAAAATTATTTTCTAAAAGAAGATTAAATTTTTCAGTCTGTTTTAGTTTAATTTCATTTAAATCTTTATAATAACTAAAATTAATATAATCATTAAAATCATTGAAAACATCATTTGAAACATGTTTTGAAAATAAAGATCTTTTTTCTTTAGTATTAAAATTAATTTCTGTAAAATTATTGCTAATTTCTAGATTTAAAACTTTAAATAGAACATTATTAATTATTTTGTCAAATGCTGTACTATTAAATTGATTATTTAATTTTTTGAAATTGCTTAACACATCTAACAAATTAGCAGCTCTAAATAACAAGAAAATTTTCCTATTGAATTATAGAAGTTATCAAATTATACCTTCTTGGTTAAAACACAATTTCAAAATTCCAAAATAATATGCATATACAATCAGATCATTCCTATTTTGACAATGTTTACTTATCTTTCACTTAAATATTTAATTCCTACCAAGCTTTGATTTAAATTTCAGTTTGTATCAGTTTTTGTCTAAGAGTTTTATATAAAATAAATTCAGTCTGTTTGTGTTGTTCTTTTTAGAATTTTTTTTTAAAAAATATATGTGAATTTCCTTTTTTTTAAGAAAAGATTCACCTTTTCCCACCAGTTTTTCTTTTTTGAAACAGGTTTTTTCATTTTTGTAAGTTTTTTTCAAAATATTTTTAAATTGTATAATTTTCCATTTTTTTGTTATGTTAGTATTTTATTTTGTTGGACCTGAGGATAGCTTTGGAGTGAAGCAGAAACGCGTCGTCATAATAAAATAAAAAGGAATGTTTTAAAAGAAATAAAAAATTTTGGACTACAACGATTAAAAACAATTTTAGAATATTTTAGTGAGTATCGGTGCTAGTTCTTTTGCAAATGTTTTAAGAATAATCGGAGAAATACGGTCTGGTCTGGAAGCTTTGGTAGCGTTAATTTGTAAAAGCGTTTTCCAAATGATGTTTCTACGAAAACTTACACGCATCATTTTATGAGAAGCTGTAGGAATCGGTTTAGGTAATAAATTGGGTTCTTTTAGTGTAGAATTTTTAGAGATATGATATCCTAGAAGATTGGCTTTTTCTTTTGGGTCAATCACAGGTATATCACTATCAATAAGAGGAGGTAGAGCAAACTTACAAAAATTACCTTGGACAACCTTAACAGCTTTAAAGAAATTGTGTGAACCAGTGCGGCGTTCAGCAAATTTAGATGCTTTTTTCATATTAAAGAGATTCTTTTCTGTTTCTTTAGTCGGCTACAAATATTTCTCTCATTTCGGTACTTTCTAAGGTTTTCATAAGTTTTGTTTAGATTAAGCTTACGAAAAGCCCTTTTCTTAACATTAATTGCTTTTTTGCATTTATTTCAAAACCAAGGATCAGACTTAGGGACGATCAATTTATTCGGAATATATCTGCGCATACCCTCGAGCACAGCGTTAGAAAAATTTAAAACCACTATGTTTGGGTCTTGACCAGTACGACAATTGTATTTCCATGGAAACCATTAGAAAAAAGCTCGTAAGCCCCGCAAATCCGAAGCTTTATAGTCCCAAACCAGATGGGGGTTCGCTTTAAAAATTTTAGGAGTTTGGATATTTAATTGGGTGGAGATCAGATTATGATCTGAACCAACTAAAAGATAATTGTACCAAGAAAGGATCATTTGTCAAGAACAAATCAAGTAAGTTACAAAGTTCTAGGAATGTCAGACACTCGCGCAGGCTGGTCTATAATCTGTGTATAATTATGATAAAAAGCAAAAAGCTCAGCCTGTCTACCTATATCGTTAGGAGTAGAGCGGTGTATAAACCAATCTTTGTTGCGAACGTTAAAGTCACCAACAACTATAAACATGGCGTTAAATAGTGTGAGAAGATAATGAGCATTTTTTGGCACACATAGATAAAAGTGGCGAGGGTCTGCCTTACTTCTGCTGACTGTTCTCACTTTATTTTTAAAGTTCGTTGAGAGCATACAGACTTCATTCATTAATCAACTTTAATGTTTATATGCTGATAGTATAATTTGTAAAAGTTCTGAATCCCAACTGCCGGTTTGTCTCTTCCGGTAAAATTTTTTTTTACTTTTTCTCTTACAACAGAATTAATGTTTGTTGGGATACTACAGCTTTCTTGAATGTTTATATATTTAGAACTACTTGAAACCTATAATATTGGTAAGCCATTAAACAAAGTATTTTATGGATATTAGCATCACTATTATCCCCCATCACCACAATGATATGTCCCTGGTCACCACAACGATAGCAAGTCAATTTTCTGGATTGCTAATTTTGACGTGTGTAAAACGTCTATTGCGTTGACTACGATCTTGATTATAAAATTTTCTATTTTTTGATGTTCCAGGTGATGTCAAACAAAAACGTTATGATTTCTTGGTAAACTAACTGCCATACTGACAGCTTTACCAATGGTCTCATCAAATTTTTTACTAGCAAAATTGTTTAGAATTTGCGATTTAATATGTTTGTTACTTAAACCAAGTATTAGTTGATTTCTCATTTCTTTGTTCAAATTTTTTATTTTTTATACAAAATGAATCTTTTATTGGAGCTGTTTTTTAAACTAAAAAAAGCAAAATTGTGGTTTTATTGTTTAACAAATTTTCGATACTTCATTAAAGGGACTACGATTATACAATATAAAGTAGCATCGATACTTATTATTTTCTTATAAATAAATTACAGACCCATTTCAATTTTATCGGTAGTTGCTAAAATTTTTGAGAAATATGTCAATTTTAATTTAATGAGCTTCTTAGAGTCTTCCAAAATTATTAATGAGAGACAATATGGATTTCGAAAAGGAAGAGCGACGGGAGATTTGCTGTCTTTTGTCACTCATATCTGGAACAAGTCGCTTGAAAACTTTGGAGAAACATTCGGTGTTGCTCTTGATATTTCCAAGGCATTTGACAAAGTTTGGCACAACAACCTTATATTCAAATTGAGATCCTATGGTTTAGACGAGCAGCTTATATCTTGGACTCAGAGCTTTATATCTGATCGGAAATTTCGGGTCAATGTTGACGGTGTATCATCGAATACTTTTTCAACTAATGCAGGAGTTCCTCAGGGTTCCGCTTTGTCACCAACTCTTTTTCTTATCTATATCAATGATTTGTTGGACTCAACGGTTCATCCTATACATAGTTTTGCTGATGATAGCACGCTTCATGCGTCTCATGAAGCACCTAAATTATATACACCCTTAGCGCTTAGTGAGTGTAGGTCAAAATTGATAGATTCCCTTAACACTGATCTTAAAACAATTATGGATTGGGGTATTGCTAACAGTGTTGAATTCAATACAAGCAAAACACAGGTTTGTCATTTTTCTAGGATAACGACACCCAATCCTTTTCCATTAACATTTGGCCCCAAAAATCTTTTAGAGAATGAGTCTGTCAGACTTCTAGGAGTTGAGATTGAAAATAATATGAAGTGGAATTCTCATATTTTTAATCTGGCTAAGAATGCTGTTCAAAAGTTAGGATTTTTGGGGCGATGTCGTAAGTTTTTCGATAGCGAACAACTTCTTTTAGTTTATAAATCTTTTATACGTCCCTGCATGGAATACTGTTCTCACATATGGGGTGGAGCTTACTTGAGTAGTCTCAACTGCCTTGATTCTGTACAGCGTAGAGCTATTAAACTCATTGGTAACCCAAGTCTTACTAACGGTCTTGATTCCTTGCAGCACAGAAGAAATGTTGCTGATTTGACTATATTTTATAAATATATTATGGATGAACGAGCTTCTGAAGAGATCAAATCGATTTTACCTAAATCAGCAAACCTTTCGCGTCACACCAGAGCAAACGTCGCAGCGCATCCCTTTACAGTTCAAATAATTAGGTGTAGAACTGTAGCCTTTCAACGTGACTTTTTCAACAGAGTCTCTCATCTTTGGAATGCCTTACCTTCCTGGGTTTTCCCTGATGAATTTAATCCTCAAGGCTTTAAAGTTAACGTTCATAAATTTCTCAGAGAATCTTAATTTGCATTCCATTCTTATCCCTAGTTGGCATGGTATCTTCGGATATTCAGAGACGTTAATTTATAATTTATTATAATTAACACTAAACATGCCTAACTTTGAATAAAAAAAAAAAAAAAAAAAAAATTAACACAACTAATTATCTCAATTACAAAGTTTATATTTCTCAAAAGAATATGATGTTATGAAACCTTCACTTTAGAAAGAATATTTCATCTACTTATCTCAAGTTTCGATAACAAATTATCTTGATAAAAGTTTATAACTAATTTAGCGAAACTACTAATTTATTTTAAAACTTTAAAATGTTTTGCATAATCACGTTATAGCTATACGTATTTTTAGAAACTGCATTATAGATTCATTTTTTAAAAATTCGGTTAAAGAAATTTTTACGATTTCTATGAATTCATGAATAAAAAAACAATAATTTTAATGGTATTTAATAAAGAAAACAATAAAATTAATATACCACTCCAGGAATTGAACTCTCGACCTATAGAACTTCGGTTGATCCATATTGCAATTTGAAACATTACGAATGGATAGAGATATTTTATATTTAAAAATATATACGTGATTCGTGAAAATGAAAGCTCGCATAAATAAATTGTTCCCCATACAAAGTTGCATAACGCGCCTAAAGATGTTTTCCTTTCAAAAAAAATCCAACTGAAACCATTTACAACCTGGTGTAATTGAATGTTTCTTTAGTTAACATAAACAGCTATGGATAGGATTTGTGGAAGATCTTCTAACAGCTTCAAACACTAATGAAAAGTGCTTTTTAGTTAATACTTGGGTAAAATGGCAAACCCGAGTTTTACTCGCGTTGAATACAATATTGTAAGAAGTGTAAAAACGACCCCAACAAATTATTATTTCGTTAACCGAAGTCGATGAACGTTGTAGTAAGACTTCCTGAGACGAGTTGTATCATAAACTTATGAATTCAAGGAACTGCGATTTTACATAACCTGAAACTGCTTCCAAGATATAAAATTTTGAATTCAAGAAATAAGTTGCTTTGCTTTACCATAACATCTCAACTTGCCTATAAAGTTTTAATACTAAACTTTGTTGAACACTTTAGATATATAAAGTGATATCCCAAACTTCCATATGTATCAGGGAATATACCTTTCTTGTACGAAAGGTACAAATAGAGTTCGGTTGCTCTACTTGGCGACCTTTTCATGTACAGTGAAAAGGTCACCTAAGCTACAGTGTATCGGTTAGTTTAATTTTTTTGGAATAAGTTACACGTCTACAGAATGGAACGCTATACGTCTGATGACAAGATTTCTAATTTGTTTTTATTATCAATAATGTGTTTTTATTCTATTTCAGAGACTGCTAGAAGGAAGTCCACCAAAAGACGCTTATATAACCGTTGGTAATTTAATATCAAGATACTGTCGCCAAAACTCATGTGAAGGTAAGGAGGTTGATGCAGCCATGAACCAATTCATAACAAAATTAGGTAGTTGCAAAGCAGATGGTCGTAAGCAGGAAGATACTATTGTAGCAGTTTTAAAGGGTTTACGTAATACAAATAATATAAAAATCAATGCCCAAGAACGTGTTACACAATGTACCAGCGACAAAATAACAACACGAATTCGTGTTGCTGCTATTCAAGCATTACGTTCAAGTGGTGATAATGCAAACGCACGTACAACGTTATTAAATCTATTGAAAAATTTAAATGAGGATAGTGAAATTCGTATCGAAGCTTATTTATCATTAGTAGCAAATCCAACTGAAGATCTTGTAAAAGAAATAAATAGCATTCTAGAAAATGAAGAAATTATTCAGGTAGGATCATTCATAACTACACACATTGCATCTGTTCGCTCTTCAACTGATTTATCAAAAACAAATCTCAAACAACTATTTCAAGGAATAAAAATTAAAAAGCATTATCCACGTGATCTACGTCGTTATTCCGTAAACCACGAATTTTCATACTCAGTTGAATCACTTGGTTTTGGTGGTAGTTTAGATTCCAATCTTATTTATTCACAAAAATCATTTTTGCCTCGCTCGATGTTAATGAATTTTACTGCTGATATATGGGGAAATTCATTCAATGTACTAGAATTTACGGCACGTCAAGAAAACTTGGATATTGCATTAGAGCAACAATTTGGGCCAAAAGGATTCTTCAAATCAAATACACCACAACAAATGTATGATAAATTACAGGAAATTTTTGATTCACTTGAAGAAGAAAAGTCAGCTAACAGAAATAAACGTGGTTTGCGTGAAGATGCAGTTGAATTTAGTAAAACAATTGAGTCAGGATATGATAACAATGAAATTGATATTGATTTGTCTTTTAAAATATTTGGATCAGAATTATTATTCTTATCGTTGGGGAATGAAGTACCAAGCTCTCCAAAAACGTTTATAACAAAATTTATTCAAAGCATTACCAAAAAAGTTAATGACCTTAAGAATTGTAATAAAATTTATGAAAACCATGCTTTGTTTATTGATGCCGAAATAGCATACCCAACGTCATCGGGTTTTCCACTTAAATTATTAACCCAAGGTAGTAGTGTTGTACGAATTGAAAGTGGTTCAGAAATTGACTTAAAACAAATTTGGGATGATCCGAAATCAACAAAGTTCTCAATTAAACTTGTACCAAGTGCAAATATTTTATTAACTGGAACATTAAGTCTTGATGCTTATATTGTTAATGCTGGGCTTCAAGTTAGCGGTAATGTTCATACAACAACAGGATTCGATGTTGATTTTACTGTGCCAAATGAAAATCAAGGTTTTGAATTAAATGTTGGTTTGCCAATTAAAAAACAAGATATATTTTCTTTTGAACATAAAATTGTATTTATTCAACAACAAAAAGGTAAAGAATCAGTTGAAACGCCGTTAAAATTCTCATCAAAGAGGTAAGCTAGAAAAAATGGATCATTTTAAACTTATGACACTTTTACCTAAAACACTTATTTTACAGAAAAGAATTTCAAAATTGTGTTGATCAATTATTCCCTTATGTTGGTGCTACATTATGTACAGATATTAGTACGATTGTTCCTGGTTTACCAGGAGTAGCACCATTTCCATTATCTGGTGGGAACAAAGTAAAAATATCAGTTGAATTTGATCAATCATATTTTTTCCAAATGTTATACAAAACAGAGGATCGAGTCAATAAATTAATTTTTACCTTTGATACGCCAGAATCAGAGATTCAACGTAAGGCAACTTTAGAATTTCAACTAAGTTTGTCGCAAGCTATTTTCATTCGTGCTATCTTAGCATCACCGCATCAGAATGCATTAGGTGAAATTGGTGTTCAAATGGAAAACGAAGAATTTGCATTATATGCAAAAGCAAAATTTGGAAATGACGAATATTTGGCTAAGATTGGATTTTTATTAAGAGAACTTGAAGCCAAACTAACAGAAATTACACCAAAAGTTGTAGTTAATGTTCCTGGAAAAACTTATGATAATATATTGGGATATAAAATGGATGGTATCATAATACTAGATGCTAATGATAGAATGAAATTTACATTTAAAGATTTACGACTTATAAGCGGGTCGAAAGAACCATTTACTATCAATGGAGACATCGATTGGACGGGAGATAAAGTTGAAACCGATTTAAATATATTACAGGTAATATTTACTTTAATCGTATGTAGAAATAGTACTGTATAAAGTTGAACAAAATATATTTTTGATCATCAGGGTTGGTTAGTTTTTACGATTCCATTAGTCTTGTTTGCATGAATTATGATAGTTAAATGAGGTTTAAATTATAACCGATCTTCAAATGATTAAATGGTCATGTACAAATTTAGTACACTTGTAGTGTTCAACACGTAACAATAGGAGAAGCTGGGTTGAGACAGTTAGCCAGCAAAACAGTCTTCTACCAGCCTACAAAAGTGATAACTAAAGTAGTAAACTAAAGAATGATTCAAACATTCAATCTATTCCTTGATTGTTTAATGATAATAGCTTGGCCAACTTAGAGACAAATTTATTGTGCGTCGGAGTTGACCACACCAGAGGTAAATGGTTTTGAATAGTTTCCATACCTAGCCAACCGAAACCTCTTTAGATAATACAATAACTGGTAGTTTCTAAGCTATGTTTTGATGTTCTTATACAGAGAAGCAAATAGTCACTTAAATTTCTATATAATGGGCTTTAGGTATAAAACTGTTGAATACTTTCGTAATGGTCGACAAACGTTTCGCTAATGTTCTTAGAATACTGGATTAGATATATAAGCTCAAAAATGTTGATAGCTTCTAAGAACAATTTTAACAATTTTAACAACATTTTCATGGAATGATGATAGACTTATAGGATAAAGACCTTTCAATTAGAAATGAAAACTTTTTCTTTACCTTAGAATACAAGCTGCGCAAAATTTGCGCATGAAGCTATTCACAAAATGGCTTTGTGCCATCCGAAGGTCAGCTCTACGGTGTTCTGTTACTTAAACGGTTGTATCTTACACTGATTCCATTGGTTTTAAATGACTAAAAACCTTACCTCATCCATCATTAATCAAATTTTAATGTAAATTGATTTACATAAGCTCAAACATGAAAATAAGTCTGACTAATATGGTCACGTAACATGGTTGACAAAAATTCGATCACTAAAACTCGTAGATTCTTCTTTTAACCCCATGAGTCTAGATATATTTCATTTAAATAAGTACAAACCTTAGAGACATTTTATAAAACAATATTGATAACATATTTTTTATTAAATTCAATTGTGTCGACTGTCGGCACTTGGCGAAACATTCTAATAAAAATTAAAGCACTTGTTATTATTTCGCAAATAATTTTGTTTTTTTTTTTTTTTCTAAAATTTTACTCCATGCATTTCGGCTTACGCCATTGTCAAGAGCGATATAACCTTTTCGTTTCACTCTTGATAATGGTGTAAGTCGAAATGCATTGAGCAAAATTTTATAAAATAAAAAAATAAAAAACAAAAATATTTGCGAAATAATAACAAGTGTTGTCAGTTTTTAATCTATGTTTATTTTTTTTCAACAGGGTGACAGAAAAAGAAACCTAGCTGGTGCTCTTCAATTTTCCACAAAACCAGCATTTTTGAAATTTAACCTTGGATTAAAAACAAATTTCGATGAAAGGGCGAATGGTCAAGTTACATTCAATGTATTAAGTTCAAATACAGATCGTGAATTAGATTTTGTTCTTGTATGGGGATCAGATTTTGAGTCTAAAACAAATCGTATAGAATATAGCACATCAGGAACGTATGATGAAGAATTAAAATTAGTCCCATCAGCTAAAACCAGAATTTATATAGGAATACTACCAGCACATCTAGAATATTCGATAAAAAATCCATCCACAAACGAATATGGATTACTCGTTGATGTTGGTTATGGAAAGAATAAAGTAAGTGGGTCTGTTGATTTTATCAGGAATCCTAAACAAGCTGGATTATATGAGTTAACTGTTGTTGGTGATTATAACAATAATGGATTTAAACTCATTTCAAAATCAACAAACGACAATATCAAAAACTCGTTCGTTAACAAATTTACAACGAAATCAGGTATTTTAGTTGAGTTCAATGGTTCTTTTAAGCCTCAGTTATCTGATACCGAAGGACAAATTGATGTTGAAGGAATATTATTATTGGAACCAAAATCAGATCAGTACAAATTCACATTAAGCTACACAGCTCAGCCAAAGTTAATATCATCAGTTGGCAAATTTTGGATCAGTAAAGTTGAATATTTATCGTACGATCTAAAATCAAATCGACTGCCGAATGGATTAAATACAAAAGTTGATTTTATTGTTAAAGACTTGCTTGTTGGAAAAAGTGAGATAAAATCAAATAACAATTCAGGAGATGGTTTTGTTTTGATTAATTTACCTAAATTACAAAAAAAAATTAAAACTGATGTTACATTCAATTTTGAGCTTCCTACATTTGAATTGAATACTGTTTTCTATTACGATTTTGAAAAAGATGACACAAAAAAAATTACACTAATTTCAAAATCAACAATTGAAGAAGATTTGTTCGAGACAACGTTAGTATGATCACAACAACGCAGATTTTTATTACTAAATTTAATAAATATTTTTTATAATTAACAGAAGTACTTTAACTTTGGCCGATGATAATGTATTTTCCTTGAACGGGAAGGCTTCAAGAAAAGGTCCAATAAATGATGGTGTTACAACATTGAACTTTGATTTAGTATTGCCTAGTGGACGGAAGTTATCAATTGATGCTAATCGTGAGGTATATTTATCAAAATTAGAAGCAGCGCATGGAAATGCAAAACTAAAACTAGCTGATTTGTTACCAGATGGCAAATCGCGATCTATACTTTATACACAAAATCTGGGAAAACTTAATGTCCATGCCGGTGTTTTTGATAACACATATTCGTTGTTATATACAGATCTAGATAGTAAAACTATATCTATCACAGAACAGTTGAAAAGGGTCGTGAATAAAGATCAATCATATGAATTAGATGTTGTGTTTGCAGCAAAAGGAACACTATTAAAAGATCCGGTTGATATTGTTTTAAATGTTAAGGACGGTGGACTTCAAAATACTGTTTACACAGTAAATGGAAAATATGGAAATAAATTTTCATCAGGACTACGTGGAAAATATTCCTTAGGTGGGAGATCGAAACCAGCATCTTATGATGCAGTTTTTTATCTTGATACACCAACTGGTGAGATTAAATCAATGCGGCTTGAATCAAGTGGTTTGTTATTGCTACCAACAACCGAAAATGGAATATATCAGTTGAAATTCAGCAGTCAATCAAGTTTGGATAAAAGAATTCTTGGTATATCGACCAATATGGATGGTAATGTAAACAGTGGTAAAGGAACATTATCAATTAAAGTTCCTGATGCTGAACCAATCGAAGGAGAATTCAGTTACACTAATGATCATACTGATGATGTTAAAAAAGCTAAAACTGATTTCAAATTACAATATGGAGAGGGAAAAGTAATTGTTGGTAAGACTGAAGGCGTGTATCAATATGATAAACAACATGACGCCACGGTTAAGCTTCAAACTCCTTATGAAAATTTCAGAAATGTTGAACTAAAATATACTTCCTCGGTAAGTCATTTTATATAGTGTTATATGTTTTTTACAGATATTAGAGTGTGCGAGTTGTGCGTTATTGTGGCAATGAAGAAAGTTTATCATACATAATTTCAAAAAAATACTGACGCTCGATAATTGTGTATGAGAGGCCATTTCCTAGCCCGAACAGTGAATTTGCTTAGCGGCAACCAACTTTCAAAAGTCTATTCTTTAACTAACCTTGTTCCACATTTTGAATCTCCTTTGAATAATTCAAGTCATTTTAGTAACAGAGGGTTGCAACACCCACTTTGAGGCATATACTCGAAGCGCATGCATTATCTTCTATTGCATACCCTTCTTTCAAGTGTTCGCTGCTGCTCTTTTAAAAAGCTCTCTGTCTCAAACTAAATTTTATGTATGATATAACCCTTGATCGTTAGAATGTTTAAGTGGACGTTTTCTCTCCCAGTTCCACTTAAAGGTTTCTTCTTCTTCAGCTATCACTTTACAAAATATGATACAGGGCAATATTTCATGATAAGATCAAAAACGAAAAATGAGAAAAACTTTTTTAAAAAATTTACACAAACTTAACTAAAATTGGGTTGCCAATAATCAAGTTAGTGACATAGACCTTGATCATGTGACGCAATATCTTTGTCAATGATTTAAGCCCACATAAAGAGATTGAAGAAAAAAATGACGTGGAATTGTCATATTTTTAGCCTAGGAGTGACATTGAAAATAATTTGAAGTGGAATTCTCATAGTTTAAGCCTAACTAGGAATGGTCCTTAAAAATTAATGCTTTTTATCCCCAAGCAGAAATATGTCGAGTCTCAAATGAGGTCCAGATATGGTTTGCCCTAGTCCAGATCAGGTATTGGTAGGTCAGTCTGATTGAGCACGGATCATGTGTATAAAGCTTTTTTCCTATCAGGTCCTGATTGGGATTGCCGGATCATACCCTGATTGGGATACCCAGATTAGATCTGATTGCGATAATCGGATCCGGCCCTGACTGGGATTTCCGCACCAGACCCTAGTATATATTTATGTGCTATATATACAATATATATATACATATATATATATATATATATATATATATATATATATATATATATATATATATATATATATATATATATATATATATATATATATATATATATATATATATATATATATATATATATATCTATATAT
>CAVNZG010000518.1:0-11034 GCA_963693315.1 Diogma glabrata | reverse complement strand
CTGCAAAAGCGGTAGCTCACAAAGAATTTGATTGATTTTCGGTCCTGCTCGTAAACTTTCTGTGCTGTTTCTTTAAGTTGTCAAATACTACAAAAAAAGTTAAGATAATAGCAAAAATAAATAAACTGATATTAAATTAATTTCATCAGCAAAATCCGTCTATTGATGATGTTAATTTAAACCCGATTATATATCATTACAGTCATACGCCTATTCAATATTCATATTAAATCCAATTTCATGATTTCTAAATCGAGCACTTAATATTTATTATCAAGCAATAATTTATCAAAACATAAAAATACTGCCACGATAAAACGTGATTCTGTTTTCGCAATGAGACACATTGATCTCAAAAGAATATTTTACATTATTTTTTCATCTCTTAACATCCAATCACTTATTTCCCAATCATTTTTTTGTTGCCTTTTTATTATTAATAAATATTTTGTTCAAAACTACAAATTAAAAGGAAATCAATAAGTATCTTGCCTTGCATTAACGACATGACAGCAATATTACATTTAAAAATATATTTTTCGATGCTATTTTCTGATGGTCTCAAGCTTTTGATATTGTTTTACGGTGTTTTATATATTTTTATAAAACATGCCTAAAAAATATTCTATTTATTATGATTTAGCATGAATTGGAACACAGTCTTAGCCATTTTTTAATACAAATCTTACAAAGAAGATGGTGTACTTTAGTTTAGGTTTAAATTTTATTTGTAAATATTTTGATGATGATGATAGTTTTTCGCATGCAATAAATATTTTGTGATAGTTTTGTGACAGTGCAGATACCTTAAAAACAGACAAAAATGGAAAAAATTAGTAACAGCATGAAAACTTTTGGATAAGGAAGAAAATATCGCGCAAATGATGGGAAACATAAATTAAAGGTGATTCAAGCTACAAGGGTCATTACCATGGAAAAAATTTATATTTTTAAGGATTTCAACGGTAAATTTTAGCAAATAATGAATATTCTTAAGCAATCATTGAAAAATAACTCTTTAAAATCAAGTTTATTCAGTTTTTCGCATTTCCTGGAAAATGTTTCCGTATTTATGTTATGTTAATGTATATTTTTTTTACACCATTTAAAAGTAGACGATTCAACAAAAATAAAGATTATTGATTTTTTTTAAAAAACTGTTTCCAGCACAGGAGAGTTTTCGTGTGAAAATGGGGTCACTTTTTTGGTTTAAATTAAAAATCAAACGTAAAAATAAATGTTTTGATTCTTAAAAATTACAGCGTTTTAGGGACATAATACGGTACGTTTTCACCAAGTTATGTGAAAAAAAAATGTTTTTGTGGAAGATAAAATTAAAAATGAAAAGACGTTTTTTTCTTGGTTTTTTCTATTTTCAAATATTACATCATAACTTAAATATTATATTATAACTCTAGTTTTAGTAAATCAGTTTTGATAACTGATGTTGATTAGATAATGGTCAGAATTTTCAATACTACCATTATCGACATCGACACTCGTAATATCGGGCATAGATGTGAGATAGAGGTCTAGAAGAAAACTTTTATCACTGCCATTACGAGGAGTGAAAGTTGGGCTCTTTACAATCTGCCTACGTCAGGTCGTGTGATGCGGCAAATATTTCTGCCTGCCTTCCATTGTTGTCGTCGTAGGTCGTTTTGGAAAATTCTAACCACGATTTGTTGTGGACGTTGAAGTCACCGGTAACGATAACCTCACAACTTTGAAATTGTGCTCTAATTTCTTCCACAACATTAGTCAAGAGATTAAAAAAAATGGGATTACGTTTGTTTGGGGACCGGTATAGAGCTATTATGAAAAAAGAAATTTCAGGTAAACAAACCTTTAATACTACTGTGTTGTAGCCATCACTATGTAGTTCATAATTTGGAAAGTGTTTAAATGCAACACTCTCATGAATGTATGCACATACACCTTAATGAAGTTTAAAAGGCCTATATTTAGGATTGAGTGTTACGTCATAGGGATAGTTTTCAGAAACTTGTGTTTCTGCAAGAAAAAGAATATGCGGGTTGTCATGCTCGAGATGATGTTGCACGGCGTCACGGTTGGCATTCAATCCAAATATTTTTCAATGTGTATTTTAAATTTATCAAATGTAATAGTCATTTGATTAAAATACAATTTGTTTTAAAAATGGGTAACTAAACAATAAATCCTATCATATAATAAAATATGACATAGGCCAATATTTCATGATAGGATGTAAGAAACAATAAAAAGGTGAAAACAAAATTTTTAAAATATTTAAAAGGTTACCAAAATATTTATCCATATTGTTCTCACAAGTTAAGACGCAATAAAGGTCACCAACAGGACTTTGTCTATACCTGTTAGAAGTCTATATAAAACTGGGGGCGACAGGTGCCCGGAGGTTTGGTACTTTTCATGGTTTGATCCTACCTGAGTTTTCTCTAGTGTGTACCTACCAGGGGGTGCTGCAACTCTAGTGTGTACTCACCAGGGGGTGCTTATAACTAGGGTTGAGGAATTGTTCAAACGTCTGTGGTCCCCGATGGAGTTACACCAAGTTAATTTACAGGGCTTACATTTTGCCGTTTTAGATTTTTAGTTTGCGCATTCTTTAAATAAAACGCTCTGTTTTTGGTTAAACTCTTTTTCTTAGGAGATAATCATAATATTTAACCATATTTTACACACATTTAGTTTGGATTTTGAGTATTTGACAGTTAGGATCTAATAACTCATTTTTCAACAACCGCCCAAACAATTGGTCCTAAATTTGTAATATGGAGACTGAACCTATTGCTAAGAATATTAACAGGAAAAACTTCGCGTCTTGAGATTTTATATTCCAGCTAGCGAAAACTATGTGGATATGAGAATGAACGTCCCACAATCGAACACAAATTAACCAATCTGCACGTATTTGAGAAAGACCAGACGGACCAAGAAAAATTTAACAGAAGAAACTCTAATAACCCTAGTATCGAGGAAGCCAAGACCGTCACATCCACACCCAGACTAATATTAACAACTAAATGAATGACTCACCCCATGATTGTAGCAGATCCAACTCCTCTCCACCTCCTTCACAACTAGCCTATCATTATTCGTATCTTAACTAAGATTAATTGTATTAATAAATTATAAGGCGATTGTTGAACAATGGGACCGATTCAACAAAAATATTTTATTCTTTTATAAAAATCTTTTAAAAAACGTAAAAGAAATCGAAAATAAAAGATTAAAGGCAATTGCTATTCGAAAGTATTCTTAAAAGTTTCTTTTATTTTGAATGTCGATTTTTTCGAGATCGAAAAAATCTTTTATGTTATCTGTCAAATGGATAGTTTCTTAAATAATTGAAAACTACAAATAAGATAAGTAATTCAAAATAAGTTAATTTTATTATGTTTTTGGCTAATAAAGCAATTATGATTTATAGATTGTAATATAAATAGTTTTAATAAACGATTTTCTATTTTTCAGCAAAAATGGATAAAAAAAAATGTATGGAATCAAAAGGATATAAGCAAGTTTCATGTATATATGAATAAGAGTTATGTGAATATATGTATATGTTATGTGAATAAAGATGTGTTTGCGATTAGCAAAATTTTATGCCATCAAATGTTTAAATATTAAATTAAATACATTTATCGAATGAAATGTAACATAATATAATTTAAATTTTGATTTAAATGAAATAAAATAGTTTTTATTAAATCAAAAATACTAGTTCTAATTTTTATGCTTCACTCACAAAACAATTCACTTTTAAATAAAATTTAATTAAAATAGTATTTATATTTGATTAGACTTTGTGTTTTATTTGTTTTTGTTAACAAATAGTACTTTTTTATAATTAAAATAGTAATTTTACAAGATCACAACATTTTCTTTTATTGTAAAATGACCACTTTCACGTCTTTTATAAAATGTCAAAATCTTTTACACTTAAAAGATTTATAAAATAAAATTTTGGCGTTCGAATAGCAATTTCTGTTATTTGATCTTTTATTTTGAAAGATTAAAAAATTCATATAAAAAAAATAAAAGATAAAAGAATAACAGAGTAAAAGATTTGCATTGAATTGGGCCCAATATTAATAAAATGCAATATATCAAATCAAATGTTGCACCAAATGACAAAACGATTGTTGAACAATATTAATAAAATGTAATATATCAACTCATGTAATACAATCGTTGCCCTTGATATCCTGTTTCACAAAACAACAATGATGATGACAAGTTTTATTTTTCTCAATGTAACAACCTTCAAAAAAAAAAGAACAACTACGCCTACAAAACCAAAATCCACTCTAATCAACCAAAATAATCTCCAGCAAATTGGATTATATCATAATATATTTTGTCTTTAATTTTAAGTATTATCAAATACTACATCGTTTCGAGTATCATCACCGAACTAATTTACAAACAGAGTGCTTCCAATATATAGCTTTCTCCTTGTTTTCCCCCTTACAAACTTCAAATCGTTGTATTGCAGTAGGTATCCGACAGATCACATACAGCAACGACAACCAGGAATCAGCAACCATGTGTTGAAGTTTGACCCAAACAAACCAACAATAATACCACTTTATCAAGAATCGATCAAAAATTGCCTCGCTTACCAACCCTGAGTTGCAAGAAATAACAATCATTCAAAACTTTTCGAAATACAAATCAGGAGTGCGTTTCGAAATTAACCACGGTTGGCCATGGTAATAATATCATAATTAAAATAGTGACGTCAAATATTGAATGAAAAATACTATAGTAAAGCTGTCAAAGTTAAATTGTCAAAGAAAAAGACTGCTAAAACTTCAAAATGAATAAAAACTAATACTAACTAAGTACGATAAATAAAAATGAAAATGTAGTGTGTTTTTATTTCTTTAATTTTTTTTCAGTCTTCAGAATTAAATAAACATAACTAACACATTTCACTAAAAATTATTAAATCCTTAGTTTATAATAATTAAATATACGATGTATTTACAAAACAATATAATTTCTCACTTTTTCTCCACAACAATTAAAACTTTCTTTTATTATAAAAATTATAATGTTAACATTATAAACAAAATTAAAATAGTGACGTCACACTTTACTATGACAGTTTAGCTATACAGTTTTCGAACGATGGTACATCTGTCATTTAGTAAATTTTTTACTTTGTGGTTAATTATGGAACGACATTTTGTAGAGTAAAGTTAACCGCGGTTAACCGTAGTTAATTTCGAAACGCACCCCAGCTGATCATCAATGTCAAGTTTTATTCTCTTGTGAAAAGAAATATAGCATGTTGCAAACGAAATCGAAGAGTAGGCGTGGCTTGAATACTTTGTCTACCTACATTGTCTCCAAGCAACAAACGATTCAACGCTTGGACTTTCCTACTTGTCGAAACAGTGTCGCAACAAATTTTATAAACAAGGTTGTTTATTCTGTCCGGACACGTTTTAAGAACTTTTAAACCAAAAAGAAATTGTGTCCAATTTTTTGTTTTTTTTTTATTGATTCTTTCGATAGACATGGCTAAATATATAATTTACATAAATATAAAAAATATATATTATGGAATTGGTCTCCAAGTTGGTTATTAATTAAATAATTATTATATTTGTTAATTTAATGATAATGTTTTATTTTCTTACAACTTTTTATAAAATATAAAAATCAGACCGGTTTCAGATATATTATATCTATCGTCAGTAAAAAATTTTTATATTTATGACAATATTATTTGAAAATTTGTTTGTTTCTAAAAATATGCATACTAAATTAAACATAAAAAAATTTTAAAACAAAAATTGAAAAGATTAAAATTGTAAAATATGATAAGAACAAAAACAATAAAGAAAAATATTAATTTATAATTAAATTGTACAAAATATTAGAACAAAATGATAGTTGTTCATTCAAAATTAAAAATGGTGACTTCTTAGTAGCTTTATATATTTCAAACTCTACCATTGAATCCATGAGAGGACCTATGTTACAAAAATGTAAAACTTCAAAATTGTTTTCAAAACTTGTATATGAATGATTTTCATCGACTAGATGGTGAGCTTTTCGTTAAGGTAAATGTTCTAAAAGTGGTGATAAATTTTCTACCTGTTTGGCCAATATAAAATTTATCACAGGAATCACAATTTATTTGATAAATGCCAGTGCATTCTTCTAGTTTAGGGTTTTCTTTGAATTTGTAATTTTTATATAGACTGTTTATTGTATTGAAAGAAATTTTAAATTTATATTATTTAAATTGATTAACTATTATGTTGGGTAGTAAATTAGTGTAATTTATAGAAATATATTTTACATCTGTATTTGTATTCAATCTGTTTATAGAACTATGGTTATTTATTCTTTTTGAATTGCGCCTTAATATTTTATCAATAATATTTGGGTTGTATCCGTTATTAATAGCAATAAATTTAATTGTGTTGATTTCATTCTGGAAATTTAAATGATTCATTGGAATAGTAAGTAATCTTTTTATAAATGAATTATAAGCTGACATTTTTTGAGAATATGGATGGTGTGAGCTAGAGTTAATCAAAGCGATGCGGTAGATCGTGAAAAAAATAGCGATTACCACTTTTGCTTAGCAAACTACCGCTTTTTGCTAGTAGACATAACCTCAAAAAAATTATTTGATCTAATGTTGTTTAACATATATGAACATAGACGAGTTTTGTAACATAAATTCACCTTTAAATTTTAATTTGAAGAGATTTTGTACAATAAATATTTTAATTAATTTTGTATACGAAATTAATTAAAACATAATATTTCGAAAACGATTATTGAAAAATGAAATTTCAACAAGATAATTTATTCAGACTGAAATTTATTCATTCAAGTGATTTTTTCATTCAAGCCATCTATTGTAAATTTATTTAAAATGTAAATGTAAATAGAGCCGTGTTCGATTTGACTGAAACAACTGAAGCAACTGAAAAATTAAATGCAATTGTTGTTGTTTTTTCAGTTGTTTCAGTCAAATCGAACGCACCTTAGGTAAGACACTTTATTTTTTTAAAAATAAAAACATTATAGTTTGATCTTTTATACTGCATATTATGACAAAAGAATACAAATAAATTTAAAGGCTGATTTGTCTAAAAAAATATTATCAAATGTAAATTTACCTCGGATTCTGCGTAAAACGGTCTTTGCTAAGATAAATTTTTTAAAAAGAATGTGTTAAGGTTTAGACTTGTAGATTGTTATAAAAACATTAATGTAATTTGTTCTTTTACTCCGAATGACTGAATATTTCCATAAATTTTTCGGGATCCAGTTTAAATTTAATTTGTTTAAAAAGCTGTTACGTATGTCGTATAATATGCTGATTATTAGAGCCCAACAAAAAATATTATTTAGCGCATTTATCCCAAATAACTGTTTGCGGGTTTGCAATATGTGCCAACCATTAGTCCCTTCAACAAAAGAGCGGGGTATATTATCCAGCAAATTTGTTCCAAATAATTTTTTTTTTCAGGGTTGCAATAACTTTTTCTAAAATTTTACTTACATTCTGCGTAAACGGTTAAATCATTATTAAATATAATATTGGAACTTTCTTTCGGATTCTTTCGAGATGAAAAAGATATGAATCGACCATATGACTTTGGCTTGGCTTGTAGATTCTTTGTCCACCCTTGTTTTCTGAGCTGAAGATCATTATGTGAAAAATTAATAGCCGTAAGTTGTTTTGATTTAGTCTTCATCACGGTGTGTAAGTTTATTCTATATTTCTATATAGCTATAATTCTTCTATATTTCTATAAGCTATATAAGCTATATAGCTATATACTAAAACAAAGATCTTTTTAAGGAATCGAGCTTGGAGTCATATATGATAGAAAATCGAAATGTTTAAAAAAAAAATATTTCCCCGCGCTGTCACCGAATATGAAAAAACAAAAAAATTGAAAAACCTAACGGTTATACGAAATGTTGTAAAGGTTGAATGAAAACTACAGCGGTGGTCTCTCTTTCAAAATGTGATTTGGAACGGGTTGAGAGTAGAATTACTTTTGATCTTGACAAGTGGGATGTAATAAGCAGGGTACTTTTTTCTATTCCACAGCAATTGTTTATGTAACTTATTTTCAAAAATATGAATTTTTTTTAAATAATTGAGCATCTTAAGGTTACAGGGTGTCGAATAAAAGGGTGAAGCATAACAGGATTGCTGTGTAGGCTCCTTGCAGTGTTGAACAGTCCACAGGTGAACAGGTGCACTACAGCACACCCAAATATTTACGGCACTCTCGGTGAGCTGGTTATATTCGCAATTGACCAGCTTTTTAAAAATTATTTTTGGTCTATTCGCATCATCAAATGCTGCTCGGTTTGTAGTATTTTTTGCAGTACAAGCTGGTGAGTGTAGTTTTACATGTGTTTCTTCATAACGACACTACTTTTAAGTCAACTCTCGCATTTGTGTTGATTTATAGTTTTTTTTGTGCTATAAGTCAACATTTTACAAAAATCTTAAAACTTCAAATTAATAATCAAATCAATCAATTTAAGATTGTGATTAAATTCAATTTTTTTATACTTGTTGATGGGTTAATCGAATTTATGGTGAGTAAAGGGATTTAATGATTATCTAAGTTCATTTTGCAATTTTTATTGCTTGGTTTTGCAAATGAAACTGAAAACAAAACAAAAACGTACGACTAATAAATTCAAGAAAGAAGGTAAAGAAAACAAAACGTTTTGTTTATTAATAACATCAGGCACGTGAATCAAAACGATAACATTGTATAATACTCTGAATGAAATATTAAAGATTCACAGGGAAGAGAGATTGAGTAAATTAAACGACACACATCTCTTGTTTATTGCGTTTTTTATAGGGTTATCTGGGAAAATTATTTTTAAGACAAACAATACTTATTGCAATCCACGTAATAGCCATTTAAGAATAAGTTACATGACTGTTTTGATTGTTTTCTTGAAACAAAGATGTTTAGATGTGTTTACAATTTTCACTTTATTTATTTTCTGTGTCAAAGTTTTTAACTGATATCTTTCAATTTGGTTTAATTCAATTTGTAACGAAAAGCTAAACGCTAGTTGAATTTTTCTTCTATATTAAGTTCCGATAGAACTTCCACAGAGCCCCACCGCTGGAGTGAAAGTTTCTAAAATACTTCTATATCTAATATGAAAAGGACTATAGACTATAGGAGCTTATTTGATATTGAATATGCGATGGCCACTTCGTTTTCGTCAGAATAGTATTGTGCGCCCGGCCGCGTTTGTTTTTTTTAATGTATAATTTAGACATATTTTGCACAATATAAAATATTCTTTATTAAGAATCTTGAAATAGCCAAAAAAATCAAGTCAACTAGAATCGACTAGAGTAAAATGTAGAAAATTTAAAGATGATTCGGCTAAGCTTTTTATAAATAATGATATACGATTTTTTTTTTTACATTTCTGAGGTTCAAACTCGTCAGGAAGAACTGAGGGGGTACAGGCTTTCACAATTTAGTCACTCTATTAAAATAATTTACAGCAAATGGATGGTGTGTTCTATCATTTCTTGTATTGTTATTATTTTATATTTATATACCACAGAACATGTGTGTGACAATTAGTAAATTAGTAGTATTAAATAACAAATTCCTAATTGTAAATGATACCAGCCTGGTCCGGTTCCAGTAGAGCCGCCTATCTGATTTGGATATTTTAAGGCGTTACATTACTGGTCTGGATAGTCATTTTGTTTGGTTTTATCTCTTAATTTATCACATATTTTATCTCTTTTGTAGAATTGTAGAAATATTAAAAAAAACTCTGCATACCCATACTTAAATTTCTCCTTAAAAATGAATTCAATGGAAATTAAATGAATTTGTAGGAGAAACTAAAGGAATTTTGACATTAGAAAATGATTATTTTGAATATTTTTATCTCCTACAAATTTGTTAGTGATAAAACTTTTTTTGTCTTATTATTGAAAACAACAAGTGTTAAGTAAAAAAATAAATTAAATTGAAAAAGGATTTGTATTTTAAATAAAAGCAATATCGAAAATAAAATTAATTTAAACGATTTATTTAATTTTTTTTTTATTAAGATTTTTTCAAAACTATTTTAAATTATTAAGTTAACTTAATTACGGATCGAAAAAAAAATTTTATACATTAAAGTTATTTATTAAATAAACAAAAAAATATTCGACATTCACAAATAAAATTAAATATAAATATTTGACATTTACGATAGGTGGTGAAAGCAAGGCAAATATATTGTTGTTTATTCCTACAAATGAACATTTATGGGAATAGTTCATCGCCAAAATAAATTTACCAATCAAAGACAAACTTTTTATTTTCCTGATTATATCTCTTTTGTCGTACTTGCTCGACTCATCCCGTTCGCCGAATCTATCATCGGCGACTATCAGTGTGGTTTTCGTCCCAACCGTTCAACCACAGATCAATGTTTTACCTTAAGAATGATTCTGGAAAAATGTTGGGAGTACAACATCAGCATTCACCAGCTCTACGTTAATTCAGGCAAGCATATGATAGTATCTTCCGCGACAACCTCTGGTCCGCACTCATATGCCTTGGTATCCCAGAGAAACTTGTTTCTCTGTGCAAACTCACAACATCGGGAGCAAATTGTAGAATAGTAATCGAAGGGTCAGTTTCTGATCCTTTCGATATAACATCAGGTGTTCGACAAGGTGATGCACTCGCGCCTGTACTGTTTAATTTGGCGCTGGAGTACGCGATAAGAAAAAGCCGAATTGAGACGCAAAACTGCATATATAATAAATCTAGTCAAGTTCTTGGCTACGCATTGTGCTTCTCGGACGTAGAACGAGCGATATTAAAGATAGTCTCTCTCAGCTTGAAAGAAATGCTAAACGACTTGGATTATGCATCAACACCGGCAAAACTAAAGTGTTAACAACATCTAGGAACATACCTCCCGGAAATCTGGATACTGGCGACTATGAAGTGGAACGCGTGGAAAACTTCAAATACCTCGGGTCTG
>CAVNZG010000517.1:0-29109 GCA_963693315.1 Diogma glabrata | reverse complement strand
GGAGAGTGCCGCAAACTGTGCAATGGAAAAAAAAAAAAAAATATATATATATATATATATATATATATATATATATATATATATATATATATATATATATATATATATATATATATATATATATATATATATATATATAAATGGGGCATTTCACGCCCCATTTATTATTATATATATATTTATTATTATTATATATATATATATATATATATATATATATATATATATATATATATATATATATATATATATATATATATATATATATATATATATATATATATATATATATATATATATATATATATATATATATATATATATATATATATATATATATATATATATATTAGACTGGTCGTTAAAAACTAAATTTTGCGAGACGCCCCCTAGAAAAATTCTTTGTGGTCAAAAAACCACAATGGCACTATTTTTTTTTTTTAAATCAAAAGAACACGTGCCGCAAAATCGTCGAAGTTGATTTTTTGAAAAATTCGTAGATATTTTCAAATATCTCATAAAATATGCATATGTCAAAAAAAATCACTTAACCATTTTTGTAGGAAATTTAATTCTCTACAAAAAAGGTGCATGTCATTTTTTCCCGAAAACGTATAGTTCTCATGATATTTTGAAAATGAACTTGTAAGTTTTCGTAATTTTTAAAAAACAGAAAAAATAAAGATGACGAAAAAGTCCTAATTTTCTTCTTATGCTATAGAATGAAATGTATAAAAAAATAATCGTGACAAAAAAAATCAAAACTAGTACTTTTTCGTCGAAATTTTCATCATTTGGTTTTACGAGTTTCGAAGAATTTCAAGTTTTATTTCAAAATATCATCAGAAATATAGGTTTTAGGAAAAAAATGACTTGGACCTCTTTTGTAGAGAATTAAATTTCCTGCAAAAATGATTATGTGATTTTTTTTGACATCTGCATATTTTATGAGATATTAACAATTTTATCAAAAAATAAACTTCGATGATTTTGCGGCACGTGTTCTTTTGACTTAAAAAAAAAAAAATAATGCCGTTGTGGTTTTTTGACCACAAAGAATTTTTCTAGGGGGCGTCTCGCAAAATTTAGTTTTTAACGACCAGTCTAATATATATATATATATATATATATATATATATATATATATATATATATATATATATATATATATATATATATATATATATATATATATATATATATATATATATATATATATATATATATATATATATATATATATATATATATATATATATATATATATATATATATATATATATATATATATATATATATATATATATATATATATATATATATATATATATATATATATATGTATATATATGTATATATAAATGGGGCATTTCACGCCAACTAAGTGTGAAAAAAAAATTTTTCGTTTATTATATCACAGAATGAGAAAATACGCTAAAACCACATTTTTTCACCTTTGGGTCTTTTTTTGGGCAGTTCCTGGTCGATGCCCAACACAAAACAAAAATTTATCGCGGGGAAATAAAACAAAGAAAAAATTTTAAAAAAATTCAAAAAAATCGTAGCATATTTGTCGAAATCTCGGTTTTAAAATTTTAACCCTTAAAATTAGGGTGAAAACTATCGTAATCTATTGTCAAAATTCTAACAAAATCATGTTTGTCCGTTTTTTTTGAGTCGCACCCATTTGCCTACAAAATTCACAAGTTTGTTTTTTCACCTTTGCGTCTTTTTTTGGGACAGTTCCTGGTCGATGCCCATCGCAAAACAAAAATTAATCGTACGGAAATAATTAAAAGAAAAAATTAAAAAAAAATTGAAAAAGAATCGTGACATATTTCTCGAAATCTCGGTTTTAAAATTTTAACCCTTTTAACCCAAAATTTTAACTACCCCAAAAAATTTTAAAAATATTTTTATTGTAATCTATGGTCGAAATTCTAACAAAATCATGTTTTTCCGTTTTTTTTCAGTCGCACCTATTTTCCTAGAAAATTCACAAGTTTGTGATCGTACTTGTTTTCTCATAAAGTACTACCTATTCCCAAAGTTTGAGACACAAAAATTTTTTTTCACACTTAGTTGGCGTGAAATGCCTCATATATAGATATAACGAAAACTGCCGGTACAAGAACTGCCGGTACATGTGTGTTCTATTAATATCTTGGACAAGTTCGTGAACCAGCAAAATCCGACAGGTGGTTAAGAAACTAGAGGCTTCTTTTCTAAAAAAATTGATTTTTTAAAACTGTTATAACGGCCGTTTGGATACTATATTTTTAAAAAATTAACATATTTAGAATTTTTTGAATCCATTATTATCAATTTATTCTAAAAATAGACCTCTGCAGTTATAGGTTCCTGAGTGAGCTTCAACAAAAAAGTTTGCAAAAAAATAATTTTTTTGAAACAATCGGCACTCTCATGGTCGCATTTGTGGAGCCAGATCAAAAAACCTTTTCTAAAAATGTGTGTTTTATTAATATCTTGGACGATTTCGTTAATCAATTAAATCCGACACATGGTTAAGCAACTAGAGGCTTTATACTAGAAAAAAGTCTGTTTTTAGATCCGTTATAACGGTCGTTTGGATATTAATATTTTTAAAAACTTCATAACTTTAAAATCTTTGAAACTTTTTTTATCAATTTCTTCCAAAAATAGACCTCTGCAGTTGGAGGTTTCTGAGTGAGCGGCTCCAACAAAAAAACTTGTAAAACACAAAATGTGTTTTAATCAACTGGCACTCTCACGGTCGCATTTGTGGAGCCAGATCAAAATACTTTTTTTTAAAAATGTGTGTTTTATGAATATCTTGGATAAGGTCGTAAATTAGCAAAATCCAACACATGGTTAAGAAACTAGAGGCTTTATGGTAAGAAAAAAAATTTCTTTTTTAAATCCGTTATAACGGCCGTTTGGATACTAATATTTATTAATATGTACTTCATAAATTTAGAATCTGTCGAAACATTTTAATCCGTTTCCTATAAATATAAACCTTTGCAAGTAGATGTTTTTGACTTGTTGGCCTCAACAAAAAAGTTTGCAACAATCCCCAACTACAATTTCCAAAAACAGGTTTTTATAACAGTCACCGAAAAAAAAATAAAAAGCTTTGAATAGAAGAAATTAATTTTTTTTTTCTTAGAAATAAACTATTTTGATATTTTGCAGTAATTGCACGACATATGATATAGAGCAGGTTTGTGTCATAAATTGTCACACATATGTTCTGTGGTAGATTTGATATTTGTTTGTTGCAAAATTGGATAGATATAGTTTTGCTTATATGTAGCTAATTTTTTTAAAATTTGTTCGATATCTGTTTGTAATTAGTTTGTTTTGTTTAAACTAATCTGATACATCAGATTCTACTGGCACACAAAACTGTCTGATCTCGAAATCTACCTATTTCTAGCGGACATCTTGCCGCTTGGACTTTTTTGTATTCTGTTGAATTTTTTTTTCTAATTCAACTTTTGTTGTTGTTCTTTGAAATAGAGCGAAAAAAATAAAAGCTCGATAGTGTTGGTCTGAAATATAAAAAATGAAATAAACATAAATTATATTTTTTTTAATATCGAAAAAATTTTTGTATATATATGTAAATAAATTTAATTAAAAAAATTAAATCTTTTATTCAAAATGTAAGTTGCTTGAATAAAATGTGTATGCTGGAAATGATTTTATTAAAACGAAATTTATAAAATAAACGAAAAGATTATTGGTTAGATATTAAAAGCTTTAAAAGATTGTTTTGCATTAACTTTTATCTACATATATGTAGAATCTTGTAGATACCTTTGCTGAAAATAAAAGGCGTCTCTATATTGCGTCTTAAATATCATCAAAATTACAATTTCAAGCAAGTCATGTTCCATTTATGTTTATTCTCATTTTTATTATTTTAATGTTATCAAAAAACTTGGCATTTGTCCATTTTTTGCTGTTTATAGCTTAATTTTTGCAAGTGCAAAATTTATTTTCAATACTCAAAACAGTTTTATTTGAAAAATTGATATATACATTAAACATATGCTGCATGCTCTGTGTGTTTTGAAGTACATTTGTGAACGATGCAGAAAATAATTTCTTTTTGAATCGAGCAATTTAACGGTAATGCTCTACTTTATTTCAGACTTTTAAATCAATCTCAGAAGTATTCTGCTGGAGATGAATTAACTGGATAAAATTATTTCTATAATATACACTGAGAATATCAATGTGGCTTCCGGCGGTGCCGAGGTACCACCGATGTACTTTTCTCGATAATGATGATTTCGGATAAGTGCCGATAGTTCAACATACCTATGCACCAACTCTTCATTGATTTCAGGCAGGCCTACGACTCTCTCGAACGAGAGACTCTATGGTCTGCTCTGGTGTCAATGAGAATCCCTGTAACACTGGTATCACTATGCAAAATGGCAGTACAGAACTCTCAATGCTGTGTACGAGTAGAGAACAAAATATCAAAGTTTTTTAAAGTCGACTCCGGTTTAAGAGAAGGTGATACTATCTCTCCTATAGCTTTTAATTTAGCCTTAGAATATATGTGCCGTCAAAAGAAACTGCCAACTCATAACAATATCTTGTCAATAAACTCAGTACAGATGATCGCATACGCAGATGATGTTGTCATCCTCGGCCGAAGTGAAGCTGTTATGAGTGAGACTTTCAAGTCGCTTGAGAGTGGTGCTAGAAAAATTGGTCTGCAAATTAACTACAATAAAACCAAACATATGAATGTTTCAAAAGAGTTTGATAAGAACGATTTGATGTGCGGCGATGAACGAATTGAGGGAGTTGAATCTTTTAAATATTTGGGATCAATGCTTGACTCAAACAACAGCATACTAAGAGATATAAAAGCTCGAATCGAAGCAGGTAATCAAACTTTCTACTCAATTAAAACTCTACTTGGATCACCGTGTGTATCAACTAACACCAAGCCCAAGTTATACAAGACATTGATTAGACCGGTATTGATGTATGGGTCACAAACGTGGACCCTTACACAAAATGACGAATCACATTTATCTGTATTTGAGCGTAAGATCCTGCGCTACATTTTTGGTCCACTTAAGACAGACGATGGAGAGTATAGAACCCGATATAACTTTGAGATCAGAGACCTTCTTGAGGGTCCTGATAGAATAGGTTGTATCCGTTCTAATAGAATTTCTTGGTTTGGGCATGTTCTACGAGCCGATTTACAGTCTGGAATGATTAAAAAAAATGTACGTTAGTACCCCAGGGAGTGGGCGACCGCGAGGTAGACCACGGCTACAATAGGAGACTGACGTAATAAACGACCTTAAAAAAATCGGCTGCCATAATTATGTCGCTGTTGCGAATGACCGTGGTGAATATTCAAAGCTGATTAGCCTGGCAACGCTTCTAAATGGAGCATAAACGCCGTTCAAAAAAAACAGAGAGTGTGCTTAAGACCGCACGGCAGAAGTGAAAACTTCATTGGCAATCGCAATCAATTGATATCGTATTAGTAGTATTTGGATCGTATTAGTAGAATAAATGAGAAACAAGCCAGAACGATAAACCGCTAACTACGCACACTAACCTCACAATGTAAACCAAATAATTGTCAAAATAGCACTCATATGCCAATAGCAGGGACTAAAGTACGCGTGGTTGTCACACCCATAGATCAAAAAGTTTAAATTTTACAAATCTTCCTGTGGAAAGCTAAGCAAATTCATTGGTATTAATGCGCAATGTTGCCGTTTGCAAATCACTATCGGCTAAGTGCCACCATTTTTAATTATTTTATTTATCATGATTGCCATCCATGTTTAACCATACATAAGCTATGTTTCTTTGTATAGAATTTATGCGATTTCCGTCTCGTAATTTTGTGAGCTTTAAATCGATATAATCGATTTTATCAAGTATGAAGTTACAAGTATTAAGTGTTCACTTAATTTTAGAAATATGTATTACATACAATTCTAAGCCGACAACATATTTGGTGAAGATGATAAAATTCCAATACATATAATTTTGATATACAAATGTAATTGTTTCAGCCTTCAGGTTATACTATCTTTCATACGTTATTTTCAATTTCTAAAACTTATGTTCAACAAAAAACATTGATCAAAGCAAACTACCGTTTAAAACGATAGTTAAATAAAAAGCAAATTAAGTGTACACAACAACTTCCCAAATTTTCATGATGATTAATGTATTAATGCATAAAGGACAAACAGACATACTTTCAATTTTATATATATTCAATATTTATTTAACATGATGACTCAAATGCAAATTGCATAAGACAGTAGCAAAATAATTGTAAAAAACTGCGTTATAGATCAATTTTTTAAAATTCGATTAAAGAAATTTTTATTATTTTTATGAATTCATAAATAAAAAAAAATAATTTTAATGGTATTTAATAAAAATTAAAAAAAAACAATAAAAAATATGTACTACACCAGGAACTGAACTCACTACCTACAGCACATCAGTTGATACGATATCCACAACGCAATTTGAAACGTTAAGAAATGATAGATTGATAAATTCATAAATGATAGAAATGCTGACGGATCAGTTTAATTTACTACCTACGGAAAAATCTGTGTGTGGTGCGCCTAAAGAAGTTTTCACTTAAAAAAAGAAAAATCAATAATCCGGACCAAATGTTATTAAAGTTTCAAATAAACAGGTGCTCGGGAGACCCACCAATTATTACAATATCGTCCAAAAACTAATCAGTTCAACACACAACTAAATCCAACACACAAACAAAATACATAGTGAAAAAAATATTGAATAGTATTCTCACATTAGAAGTGAAGAATATTTATATGTAGCTTTAAATGTCTTGATTCGATACAACGGATTCAAACCTTACAAACAAACTTGATTCCTTGCAACGAAATGTTGCTGATATGACAATTTTTTACAAGTAAATAATGGATGAACGGGCATCTGCAGCAATTAAATCGTAGTAGCTCATCCTCTTACGGTTCAAGTAACAAGGTGTAGAACTGTCACCGGACAACGTAATTTTTTCATCAGAGTATCTCATCTCTGGAATTCCTTCCCTGCATGGGTGTTCCCTGACAATTTCAATCCCCAAACTTTTAAGACCAACGTCAATAAATTTCTTTAAAAAACTTGATTTCCTCAAGCCCTAGTTAGCATGGTATCTACGGTTACTCAGAGACTTTAATTTATAATCCATTATAATTAACACTAAAAATGCATAGCTTTGAATAACAAATAAATCACCTGTTGTATGGTGGACTACCCAAACCCCTTGTCCAATGTACCTCAAAATTTAATCAAATATGTCTCATCTTGATTGAAACTATTTATCAAAAATTCATGAAAATCGATTTATAGCTATATCGGCTATAGTTGAGATAAGCACCTGAAAAACTTGAAAACAAAACTTTTTACTGAAAGTAACAAAACGGAAGCTAGTACGTAAAAATATTGGAAATAATACTAAAACCTTATATACCAAGTATCAATAGGATTGATAGGCAGGATTGATAGGCAAGAAGTTATTGAAGATTCGGACTAACAAGTGTTCGGGAGATCCTTCGCCATTTTGTCAAAATTTGAAATACAGTCAGATCTTCCATTTTCAAGTAAAGCTAGGTCATATGCATACTGTGTTTAAAATTTTGAAAATTAAAGTAATACGAATGTTTGCCTTAAAACTCCCTCCTTAGTGCCATCGAAGATGGGATGAAATAGAAGTAAGAAAGAAGGAGGTTTTAGTGTGATGGAGCACAAAGAAAGCGAGCGGAAGTTTTAGTTGCTCTACCGGCTCGTGGATTTATTGTGGACTCAGAATGTGGATTCAGAATGGAATAGATGTTGTTGAGGAATGGGATTAAATCTCATCCCTTTTAGTTGAACAGTAGGTTTTATGTCGCGTTGCCTTCTTTCTGCAGAGGTAGAATGAGAAGAATAGGATATGCCTAAAGGAGTATAGAATGAACATTATCTGTAAAAGACTGCGCGACTGAGATTAATACTTGAAGTTGGTAAGTTTTGAGTTAAGTCCTCTTCAAATACTTCCTTGAAGTGAGATTTTAATCTGTCGATGGAAAATCCAATGTCCTTTATGGTAAATAACGAAATTTTTATCATCGCGGCTAATGACTGGAAACCTCCGTATGATGCTTGGAGCGATTTTTCGTACTAAGTCTGTATGTAAGAAGACATGCGAACAAGACGTACGAACTTTGCAAACGAAAACCTTAGGAGAAGTGTATCTTGAAGCATTTGAGGGACGAAGATGAATAAAATGTTGTTTCAGTTGTTGAAAGAAATTGAACTTGGGGTGTTGGAATTTTGGCTAAAGAATTCTCCTTGAAGACTTCTGTACCGTAGACTAGCTCTGCCGACGAAGATTGGAAATCTTCAAGGAAAATGGTTCGTACACCGAGCAATATTAACAATAGAATACGCGTCTGGTCATAGGCCATGATGTCATAGGATGGATGATTTCACGGTTCGGTGTCAACGTTTGATGAGTGTGCTACATTTAGAATTTTAAGTTGTAGTTTATTTACGTTCGAAACCGATAAGTTTAGACAACTCATTGAAAAGATTGGATTCGAATTGGGAGCACTTATCAGTGACGATTACTGAAGGTACTCCAAAATGAGCAATCCAATTTTAGTAAGGAACCTAAGCTATCGTTTATCGGTGATATCCGAGATGGGAATGGGTTCAGGCCAACGAGTAAAGCGGTCAAAAATTGTGACATAGTAGCATTTGTCGTCAGATGTAGGAAGTGGATCAATAATGTCGATATGTATCTCGGCAAATCTTTGAGAGGCTAAGGGATAGCTACCCAAAGGAGATTGAGTATACCAAGAAACTGTTGCCTTTTGACAGGTCAGGTAGCTCGGTGCCATTTGCCTCGGTGCATTTCTTAATAGATGGCCAAATGATTTTATCAGCTTGGAGCTTGACAGAACTGAGGACTCCTGGATGAGATAAATTGTGGAGGCTATTGAAAACAGATTGACGGAATTGATTTGAAATAAAAAGGCGTTACCAGAAGAGGTATCACACAAAATAGTCTTAGCAATAAAATTGCCAAACGATAAAGGAATTAATCGGAATTGAAGTGCGAAACTAGTGCCCACTAATTACTTGAGTTCCAGATCATTGGACTGAGCATCAGAAATTACGTTATAGTTAATGTTTTCTGGAATTAGACACGAGAAAGTGTGTCGGCAACTACATTATCAATTCCAGAAATATGTAGAACATCAGTTGTAAATTGATTGATGAAATCTAAATGCTTTAATTGGCGACGACTTGCTTTAGATGGATTTTGCAATAAAGCGTAGATGAGAGGCTTATGATCGGTTAAGAGAGTAAAGGTTGTACCTTCAAAGGTATACTAGAAATGCTAAATTGCAGAGTACGCTGCTAGAAGTTCACGATCATAACTGTTATATTTCTTTTGCGGTTCGTTAAGTCGTACCGAGAAGAAAACAGGTTGTGTCCAACTGTTATTCATTTTTTTTAACAACCGCACCAAGTGCTTTGTCAGAGTGTCGGCCATTACAGCAAGCTGAGCAGAATGTGAGGGATGCATGCATTGCAGGTTTTTCAATATCGCGCTCATCAATAGGAATTTGATGAAATGCACAAACGAGATCAATTTTAGAAAAAAATGCATCCATGAAGTGGGTGTGAAAAATTCTGAGCATGTGGAATATTGACATTATTAAGAGAACGGTCCTCACCGCAAGGTCTGCACTCGCCGTTGTTCTTTTTCAAGTGATGGAGAGGAAAGAATTAAAGACTGTTAAATGGTCAACAAATACCATGAGACAAAATTAAGACAAATTTGGTCTTTGCTATTTGCAATTTGTCTGGAGCAAGTCGACGATATTTACATGAAACAGGAGCCCAATGTGTTTCAATAACAATAGTCACGTTATGTTTGACATCTTTAGCCAAATCACTTTTGTTCGTTTAGTCTTTAAAGTTTTTCAGAATGTCGAAAATTTCGATATCCACTGAATCGCTGATCAAAGTTAGAGATGGTGCTTGGGAAGTGGAGAGTTTAGCCAGAGTGAATAAAGAAGTTAGTGGATTGACAAGACGTCGGTTTTTGATGTCACTTTATAGACCATATTTTTTAGAAAATCAACTCTAAGAATGGGAATGGTAACATCAGCTATAACAAAGGCATCGTCTGTAATCTAGATCTAAGTTAAGACGTGCACCCTAAGTGCTAACCTTAGTTGCGTTAGCTTCGTAGAGAGAAGTCTTATTCCACTGAGAGTTTTTCATCGACAGTTGCGGCAATAACTAGCACTTCAGCTCCTATATCAACGAAAAAGTTTTTTTGAGAAGAAATATTGAGGACCAGTAGAGGATGTTGAGAATACCTGTCATCACACACCTTCACATGTGGAGAGTCTAATGGTTTTTTGAAGATGTTAAGGTAGAGGAATTATAGTGATTGGAATAATGTATACACTGAAAGTCACATTTCAAGGTATTTTCCTTGTAATATAATGATGGTAGTATATACCATCAAACAATAGAACTCGTGACTTGGAATGTGGGCGCATAAGAGAGAACGTTCATCATTTGAATTGTGGACATTGCTTCGATTGCTGGATCTCCTCCAATAATGATGAGAAGGTCGAGTGAATTTTTATTGTTGTATGGCAATGAGAAGCTGTTCTTTTAGATCTTTGACTGATCAGTCAGTGCCATAACCTCACTTGACGAAGGAGAACTGCTGTAGGAAGAAACGCTATAGTGAGGTTTTTCTTAAAGATAATTTTAAAGGTTGCGTTGGATTGTTTTGGGATTCGGCAGTCACACCTCGAAGTAATTTTAAGCGCTTGCTATCAGCTATCCCCATGTCCCATACCGCGTAATACATTGCGTAAACAATCTAAAGTACTGCTTGATAGGTGGGTTAATATATTTAAGGAAAATTTTGTTATTAAGAAAAAAAAAGTCGGACAAGTGCGAATAAAATTCGCTCGCCAAGGGTTCCGTGAATGTAAAAGAACACATTATCAAAAATAAATGACATAAAGTTATGTTGTAAAGTCTTTATATCGCCAGACTATGGACGCATAACAGAATAAATGTTTAATCGTAAACGTCAATAGTAAATGTTGATCACATCTACATTGATCAAAAATGTTACTTGAGGTTAAATCTTATCCATAACTGTTTATGTTAGCTAAAGTATTTTAATAGTCTAAATTGGGAATATTTGTTCTATAAATCAGCGTCGAAATATAGGGTGGTATACATACACTTAAAATAGCACTTTTTTTCATCAATAACTAAAAAACTATGCATCGCAGAATTCTAAAAAATATTGCAATGTTTCTTAAATTAAGTGTTCTTTCAAATGACACCCCACTCGTTTGGTTCCAAAAAAGTTTTTTTTTTGCTCTCCCCACACCCATCCCCTAAACACACAGAAATATAATTATTTGAGAGTTCGCTATAATTTTCATTCAAAATATAGCAAACTTCCTGTCTCTATGAATTTTTTCAATTTTTTCTGTCAATCAGTGTCGAAACGTAGGGGGGTGAATGGTCTGGAATTTGCAAATTTTTTAGAATAACTCCAAAACGGTGTACCGGAAATTTCTAAAAAAAACTGCAATGTTTTGGAAATTTGATGTTCTTTCAAATGATATCCCACTCGCTTGGGTCAAACAAAATTTTTTTTACCCCCTTTACACCCATCCCCTAAACACACAGAAATATAATTATTTGAGAGTTCGTTATAATTTTCGTTCAAAATATAGCAAACTTCCTGTCTCTATGAATTTTTTAAATTTTTTCTGTCAATCAGTGTCGAAACGTATGGGGGGGGAACGGTCTGGAATGTGCACATTTTTTAGAATAACTCCGAAACAGTGTACCACAAAATTCTAAAAAAAATTGCAATGTTTTAGAAATTTGGTGCTCTTTTAAATGATACCCCACTCGCTTGGGTCAAAAACAGTTTTTTTTTACCCCCTTTACACCCATCCCCTAAACACACAGAAATATAATTATTTGAGAGTCCGCTATAATTTTCGTTCAAAATATAACAAACTTCCTGTCTCTATGAATTTTTTCAATTTTTTCTGTTAATCAGTGTCGAAACGTAGGGGGGGGGGGAACGGTCTGGAATGTGCACATTTTTTAGAATAACTCCCAAACGGTATACCGGAAATTTCTAAAAAAAATTGCAATGTTTTGGAAATTTGGTGCTCTTTCAAATGATATCCCACTCGCTTGGGTCAAAAAAAATTTTTTTTTACCCCGCTCACACCCATCCCCTAAACACACAGAAATATAATTATTTGAGAGTTCGCTATAATTTTCGTTCAAAATATAGCAAATTTTCTCTCTCAGTGAATTTTTTCAATTTTTTCTGTCTATCAGTGTCGAAACGTAGGGGGGGGGGGAACGGTCTGGAATTTGCACATTTTTTAGAATAACTCCGGAACTGTGTACCACAAAATTCTAAAAACAATTGCAATGTTTCGGAAATTTGGTCCTCTTTCAAATGACACCCCACTCGCTTGGGTCAAAAAAGTTTTTTTTCACCCTTCCCCACCCCAATCCCTTAAAAACACAAAAATATAATTAATTGAGAGTTCGCTATATTTTTCGTTCAGAGTTTATCAAACTTCCTGTCTCTATGAATTTTTTCAAATTTTTCTGTTAATTAGGCTCGAAATGCAAGGGGGGGGACCAACTTTTTGTGTCACTTTATTGATAATAATTCAAAAACTATGCATTGCAAAATTCTAAAAAAAATGGCAATATTTCTAAAATCAAGTGCTCTTTCAAATGACACCCCACATGACCTGGTTTTAAATGATGTTTTTACCCCTTAACATTCCCACCCCTTTAATAAATATAGTTATTAGTGTCTGCCACTTTTCTATATTTTTCATTAAAAACCTACTCAATTTTCTATCATTCCAAATATGTGTCAAGATTTTCGATGAGGTAGGGTCGGAGTTAATCGGGGCAATAAAACATCCCGAAAACGTTATTTTTCAAAATTATACAAAAAATGGTGAGGTGAAAAATTCCAAAACATATTTTTAAATAATGCTGAAATGAAGCCCTTTCATATGATACCCTACTCGTCTCGCTAAAAAAATGTATGTTTTCAAAGGCTTTACATCGTACCTCCTTAAAACAAACGAACACAACTTTATTTATTTTTTAGCCCGCCATCTTGTGTGGATAGTTAGTTTTATAAGCACCTCAAATTTTAAGTTCATTGGATTAATGGTTCACGAGATAATCGAAATAATGTGAAAAACACGTTGTACTCTCACCAATAGTGTTCCGTATAAAAAACGGAACCCTAAAAACTAAAACTCATAATAAAAAAAAACCTTTTTTTATTTATTTTTTTAACGAAAAACATCACATACTGTGTTTAAAATTTTGAAAATTAAATACATAATATACGAATCTGCGTTGCCAATATTTATTAATGCCAGGCGTTCCTGTTCCGCCGATGATTAGCTTTTGGAACTATTTTTGTGCATGCATAAATATCAAAATTGAAAGTGTGAAAATAACGGAAAACTGAAAATCTTCCCAACTAAAGCTCATATTCCAGCACTCCTAAGACATCTCTTTATCTTGTGATATGCCAGTGTTACTGCCAAAGCTATGCGTGATATCTCTCGTAAACCCACCCGTATGTCAATAACAGGGACTGGAGTATGCGAGGTTGTCAAGTTCGTAAACTAAAAATTTACATATCAACAAAACCTAATCCCTCATGACGGCAAAATTGAAATTCCTTAATTGACCCATTCTATATTTAAAAGGCCAACTTGTTTAAAGTTAATCAAAATGTAGTTATATACAAGTTGTAATAAACACTAAACCACTAAGCCACTACCAGGAAGCAAATGGGGAAACTTAGTGCCTGGATGAGGTATAATCCGAAAAGTTTCAGTCATGTGAGTTCAAGTAGGAATATCCCCACTTGTCCAGCCCAAATGAACAGATGTGCAGTGCGAGCAAAAAAACTGTATAATTGGAATTTTAAAAAAGTGGAACAGAGAAGAGGCACTCTGACGACTCCAAAGGCCAAAGAAGTCGAGATCATCACACCATTACCAAAAAGACCACAATTAGAACTACCTTTAGTAAATCATTTTACTCAGCCCATGATTCGTCCTGGATCCAACCCTTCATGCCTCGATTAATCTAATTTTTCATACCATCAAAATCGTTAAACATGTAAAGCAATGTAAATTATAATATTGTGTGTTGAGTGGCCTATTGGTAGCACGTTGGACTTCGAACTCCGAAGAACCGGGTTCGAATTCTCATCTAGGTCAAAATGTTTTTAAGCAAAAACATTAACAACCAATCAACACATCGGTTTGCCAATTAACCGATTGTCAACTAATATAGTTGATAAATTGGAAAAACTATGAACTGATCACCCATATTTTATATCGATTAAATTAAGTCTGCAAGTGAAACTCGACCATAAGACAGGGTGAATTGATGAAATTAATACAGATGAAGGGGACATTTGTTGACAGCCCACGTTCCTATATGGAACATAACGGCATAAAAATTATAAAATTATAATATAGAATAACAGTAATAAAAATTATAATAACATCCTTGACGTCTTACAAGAAGCATCACTGATTTATCATAGTAAGCGCTGAATTACGACAATATAAATTACAATAAATGATGGTCTGTTAAAAAAAACCATTCAAATCATCCAAAAAAGTCGTACGAGGAATTAAAGGTTTAACTGTATATCGACTATCGTTTGAAACCTTGTTTTTCTGCCGGAGATTCTACTTTTTAATAAATAGCAAATCAAAAAAAATCATTCCAGTCCGGTTGAAGAGCAAATATAAAAAAATAAAAAAGACGATAAGTTGTTTGACGCATTGGTTCAACAATAAACTAAATCGCTTTAAACGCGCTGGTTCATGAATAAGATAGAGTGTTTCAACAAATGAATTTTTATGGCCGAACAGCTTTGTAACAAAATTTTAATTTCTAGAGAAAAATAACGGTTCTTGTTTTCTGGTGGTTTCTTGCTTTTATTCTTGTTTCGCTAAGCTGGAAATGATAAGGAAATTTGATTCTTTCTAGAACCGTATGAAATAAAAGGTTATATTTCTTGTACCTCTCACATCTCTATAATGTTACTATACAAACGCAATTAAATGTCCCAGTCGAAAAATACTAGTTTTTTCAGTAAGTTTTATTTAATTGAGCATTTTAACGTTTAAAACAAACGAAATTTGGTATGGTTATATACTGGTTTATGTGTTCCAGTTATCGGTCATGTGTATCAATATATAATATATATATATATATATATATATATATATATATATATATATATATATATATATATATATATATATATATATATATATATATATATATATATATAAATATATATATATATATATATATATATATATATATATATATATATATATATATATATATATATATATATATATATATATATATATATATCAGTGGCGAAGCGTGCTTCTGAAACTAGGGTAGACATATTCAAAAGTTTTATTGATTTGCCTGTCGAAACTAATTATAGTACATTAAGATGAGAGGATAGAAAGCTAAGGTTTTTGGACGTATGTGAAGTTTGTGAGTCGAAGCGCCAACCGAGATTTGCACCCACATTTAAAATCACTTACGTCCGTGCATCATATACTATATTTTTTATTCGCCGCAAGCAAAATATTTAAAAAAAGATTGTTCAATCTAAATCAAAATTAAAAATTTTGAAATAAAAATATTTTGTACAAAAGATAAAGGATATTGTAAATTAACAAAATAGTACATTATTTAATTAGGAGCTAAAGTGATACTTTTTGTGTTGAGTCTATAGTTTGACGGCCGACCGCAGGGAGGCCGACAATTATAGACGAAACACAAAAAGTCACTTTAGCTCCGAATTAGATACACTATTTTTTCGGCAAACGTTTAAATTTTTTATAAATATGAAATTAATACATCAAACTTTTTATAAATATGAATTTGTATCGTCATAATTACTTCCAAAAAAGAGAAAAAAACATTTAAATTTGTATGAATAAAATTGTTTTATCAAAGCAGTCTTTTCAAAATTTCATAATATGAGAATCAGCTTATTTTTTGTTGTCATGGTTATACAATATGTTTGAAAAAATAACAAACTAACAAATAACAAATGCTACTTTACAGCCTCCGTAATATAAAATAAAAATGGCGTTACTTTTGCTGTCGCTAGACGTTACTTTTGCTTTCAGGCTAAAAAGTAAGACTTTAGCTAACTCCCTAGTGGCAGTAAAGTTAAACTTTACAGCCGTTTGCCGAAAAACATTGTTTTAAGTTTTGGGGAGCGATGAATATTAAACATAAAATTCTTTGTAAAAGTACAAATAAAAGTACAGGTACAACTTTCTCAAAATTCTAAAAATATTCCAAAAATTATAACAAAATCCAAAATTTAAACTTTTTCATCAACATTCCAAAAAGTTTCTAAAAATTATTAAATAATCAAAAGTTGAAACTATTTTCAAAATTCCAAAATTAATGCAAGAACTATAACAAAATCAAAAATTCAAACTTTTCCTAGAACTCTTAAAATATTGCAATAATTATAACAAAATTAAAAATTCAAACTTTTCCCGAAATGCCAAAAATATTGCAAAAATTATAACATAATCAAAGATTGAAACTTTTTTCAAAATTCTAAAAATATTCCAAAAATTAATCCAAAATCAAAGATTCAAATTTATTTTCCAACTGTTCCTGTTTTTCAGAAGTCGTAGAATCGAATTCACAATCACACAATCACACAAAAAATTGCTCAAGAAACATCTAACTAATAATTACAATTTTTGTCAAAAATGCTTCCCATAATATGTTTCTCAAAAAATTTGGAAACAAAATATATAAACAGAAATAGACATAAACAAAACTGTCTATCCAAGAAGGAACAAAAGTTGAAAATTTGTTGTTGTTGCTATTGCTTATTTTGGTAGTCATAATTTGAAACGTCTACTGATGTTTCTCAACAAATTCGGAAACAAAAATAGACAGAAACAAAACTGTCTATCCAAGAAGGAACAAAAGTTGAAAATTTGTTGTTGTTGCTATTGCTTATTTTGGTAGTCATAATTTGAAACGTCTACTGCACTGAGAAAAACATTTTTGTTTGTTTGTACATGAAACTGGGAAACGTTTGTATTAAAGTTTCGGGAACATAGCTGAATTGTTTTTGTTCTAATTATTGTATTAAAACTTAATGATTTTCTTAGAACGTTTGACAAAATAGTATTAAGTCGACATTATGCGAACAATATGAAAATAAAGTTTCATATTTATATTATGTTTGGGTAGACACTGTCTAGTGTGTCTATACCGACGCTTCGCCACTGATATATATATATATATATATATATATATATATATATATATATATATATATATATATATATATATATATATATATATATATATATATATATATATATATATATATATATATATATATATATATATATATATATATATATATATATATATATATATATATATATATATATATATATATATATATATATATATATATATATATATATATATATATATATATATATATATATATATATATATATATATATATATATATATATATATATATATATATATATATATATATATATATATATGTATATATATATATATATATATATATATATATATATATATATATATATATATATATATATATATACAGTGAAATTCACTTATAACGGCCTCGTTTATAACGACATTTCGCCTATAGCGTCATAAAATCAAAGTAATGGTTGGTCTTGCCTTTGTTCCTATGCAAAAATATTCGCTTAAAATGACTTCGGTTATTACGACATTTCTGATATAGCGACCAATTTTGCAGTAAAATTTGTACAGATGGGTGTACAGATTGTTCGCTTATTGCGACCGATAATTTAAAAAATAACTAGTAGGGTAGGGTGTGACCATAGCGGCCACGCCAAGAACTTCCCGTTAAGTTAAATAGGTAACATAAAGATATTTTTTTAAAACTTTAATAAATTGAAATTCTCTTTCTAAGACTTGCAATTAATCGTCATTTTTTCATCTTTTGGCTACACTGGAAAGAAAATTTTCATTGCACCATATATTTAAAAAAAAACTAGCGGTGGAGTCTACTTAAAGTCTACTTTGTCAACGTTGCTAAAATTTTTTCGATTTTTCTCAAACAATATCACCGTTTTTAGGGTTCCGTACTTTGAAAAAGTAAAAACGGTATCCTATTGGTGAGACTTCGGTGTCCGTCCGAATTTCTACATAATCGATTTTCTCAAAAACTATAAGTGCTATTCATCTTGAAATTTTTTACAGTTATACAATGGATTTGTCCACGCCTACTGACAACAAGAAAATTATGAATAATATTTTTTATCAATATTTTATGGACATTGATAAGGAGATAGTAAAACAAAAGTTTGTTTTAAGGAATCGAGTTTGGTTTAAAAAAATTAAAAAAAATCCAAATATTTCAAAAAGACATTTCAACGAATTATCGACTGCTTAGTTTTTAAGTTATTTCCAAAAAAGTGTGTTTATTTTTTTGTCCCTCACCTTAACTTCGAACATTACAAAAGCAGCAAGTTGCAAAACTACTATAAACATTACAAAAACCTTAGCTCTAAGTTTCACCAAAATTAAATGTCAAGACTGAGAAGTCTAAAAAAAAAGTTGTTCAACGAACCACAGACGTCCTCCCTGACTCCTTTGCCAAATTTTGAAAATAGCTGATTCAAAATAGCAAATTTCCCATATTCAAATAAAACCGGATGCGTTTGCGGCTCATTTTAATTCAAAAGTTTCATCAAGTTCTTATGCGTTTGCGTAATGAAAATAACGCCTATTTTTCAAAGTTTCTAAAAAAACTCAAAAAGTAAGATAGCAATTGTTTATACAAATGTCATTATAAATGTCTGACATGATGACAAACAAAATGGGAGGTAAATGATCTTGATAGGATTATTTATTCTAGTAATACTTGCAAGAGATGATATTCAGTTTTTTGGAAACCCCTAAAAAATAAATGAAGTGATTTCATTAGAAGAGGACTGGGCTGTAAGCTACGCCAAGATATATCGATTGTGACCATTGAAATCGAAAGTGGATCATCGTTTGTTGAGAGAGCGTTGGACAAATGTTTGTCCACACACGGTGATACACACGCACATACCCACACATACATACTGCCAGCTAAAAATAGCCTAAACAGCTTCAGGAGGTCTTGAAACGTAAAGATATTATAAAAATTTCGATTTCAAAAATCGACCCAAAAACAATAACTTCTCATATCGGGAAGTTAATAAACAGTTGACCAGGCAATCTACTATCGAACCTCTGATTTTTTTGTCAAATTTAGAAAATAAGTCAGGTTTTTGATATTCAAGTAAACCCGGATGCGGTTGCAGCTCATTTACATAAAAAAAATTCATCCAGAAATCATGCTTTTGCATAAAGAAAATAACACGTAGTTTTTTCACATTTTGTTAAAAATCTCAAAAACTAAGATAGCAATTGTTTATACAAATGTCATTATAAATGTCTGACATGATGACAAACAATATGGAAGCTTCATGACCTTGATAGCATTATTTATTAATCTTATGATATTTGCAAGAGACGATTTTCAGTTTTTTTTAAACCACTAAAAAACAAATGATTTAATTTCGCTAGAAAAGGACTGGGCTCTTAGTTACGACAAGATACATCGATTGCGACCATTTTCGTTAAAATCGCCCCATCCGTTGTTGAGAAAGCGTTGGGCAAAAATTCTCCACACAGCGATATACACATACATACACACACACACACACACATACAGACTGCCAGCTAAAAATAGTCTAAACAGCTTCAGGAGGTCATGAAACGTAAAGATATCAAAAAAATTCCGATTTCGAAAATCGACCCAAAAACAATAACTTCCCATATCGGGAAGTTAAAAACGGTTTTTTAGATATGAGAAAAAATAATTGTGATTTATTTAAATATTAATTGGTGGTCTGTATCCTCTATGTCTTTCCATTTTAGACATTTTTTTATTTTGGTGATTTGGTTTACATTGTCGCAGTTTAAGCTCAGTTGATAAGGCGCTAGCCTTGTAACTCAAGGATGCCGGGTTCGATTCCCGACGGAGATCACTTTTCCTTTACATTATTCAGAACGTGTGTTTTCAGGCCTGATCGTTAATGTATAGTAAAAGTTAATCGTGAATATATCGGGTTTAAGCAACAGCAATTCAAAAATTGTTGCAACATCTGTTCAATATTGCAAAAGAAAACAGAAGAAATTGGATCGCTGTTAAATTCTGAATTCAAATGTACGGCAAGCTCAACTTTTTGCTTCCGTGAGAGACATATATTGTGCTTTGGAGCAATAGAGTGGGATTTTGGATGAGTCAGCAAGTGTTGATGGAAGTGTGTGTGACTAATAGCTAACAATCAGCGTAGTCGAAAAAATACTCGACGGCTACAAAGCAAATGAAATTTACAACGTTGCAAAAACGGGTGTTTTATAAAATGACTCCAGAAAAAAATTTAAATAATAAAAATGTGTAAGCTGAGAGCGAATATGAATGGCTTGTGATAGGAAAAAGTAGATCACCCAGGTTTTTTAAAAACATTAAGGCTCTACCTTTGGACAATACAGGAAATACAAAGGCCTAGATGACTTCTAATACTATTGAATATTTTTAAGAAAATGGGACGCCGAGTTAAAAAAAATTAACTGTTGGATAAATGCCCTTCACATACTTACTTGAAAAATCTAAAATTTATTAAGTTAGTGCTTATGCTACTCAACACGTCTTCTGCTCTTCAGTCGAAGAATAAGGATGTAATAAAATATTTTAAAATCACTATCGACAGAATTTTTTAATAAATATTGTTAGAAATGGCAAATGACCAAAGCACAACTCATTATAATTGGTAGATGCTATACAACAAGAAATCGTGTTAGTAAGCAAACGTCGTATTTCAATTTGATTTAGACATACCGAATTCTTGCAAATTGATGATGATGATGATACAGACACTGTTAGTTACGATATTGATGATGATACTCCACTAATCGGATAGGCCAAGTAACAACTTCTGTCAATAACAACTTCTGTCAGGAGTGATGAAAATTGGGATGGTTTTATCATGGCTATAAATTTTTATTCGCAGATGAAGAGCCCACATTAAAAGATACTGTCGACGATATTATAAATTTAGCTAATATGAACCTGAAGATGAATAATGAACCTGAAGATACCATAAATTTTTCGTCTCCAACAATTACAGATACATCTACTACCTTATCTCTTGTCATTAAATTGTTTCTGATAAAAAAATTGAACACTTCGCATATTACGACATTCGGATGTAACGACGGATTTTGATGTCATTTTCAATGTCGTTATAAGCGAATTACACTGTATATATATATATATATATATATATATATATATATATATATATATATATATATATATATATATATATATATATATATATATATATATATATATATATATATATATATATATATATATATATATATATATATATATATATATATATATATATATATATATATATATATATATATATATATATATTATATATATATATATATATATATATATATATATATATATATATATATATATATATATATATATATATATATATATATATATATATATATATATATATCTATATATATATATATATGCACAAAAACATACAGCATTGAATTCATTCATCAGAAGTTTGTTGAAAATAAAAATTATATAAGCAATCAGACCACAGATTTTATATATTTTTCGAATTTAAAGCTACATACACATATTCTACATATTCTAGCATATATATTACACGAAGTAAATTATATCTTGAACAAACTGGTAGAACATTTATAGAATGTAAATGCACATTTTTCAAAAATAGGTACAAATTTATTTTAATTTTAAAATTTTGTAATCATTTGATGGAAAGCATTCATTCTTAAACTGTTTTCAACTAACATTTTATAATATGAGCAGAGCATGTGAAAAGAGCAAATCAGAGTTTTTATCTCAAATAATTCCAACCATACCGTTAAATTGAGAAAGTTCAAATTGCTTCCTTAGTTACTTGAGTTCAATTACTCACAAAAATCCCGAACAATTTTATAATATGTTTTTTAAAATAAAATATGTTGTGTAATAGGAATTACAATATTCGTCACAACAACAAATAAAATCTTTTGAAGTTCCACAGCAACATGCGTTTTGAGGTGTTGATGGGCGTAAATTTTTTTTGTCTTTAATCAAAAATCTGTCTTAAAAAATCAAAATTCTAAAAATTGGTGGCTCTGAACTAGGCAGATAAAGCTTAGATAGATAAAGCTTGATTTGTGCTGAGACTGAATGTATTTGTTTAATGTGCTATAAATATCTGTATAAAAGGACACTAAATTATTCTTCGTGTAATAGTTTTTACAAATAGTAGATTATGAAATATGTTGCAAGGACGTAAGTCCAAAACAGCTTACGTCCAAAACAGCTTACGTCCGTGCGTCATATACTGTTTTTTTATTCGTCGCAAGCAAAATATTTAAAAAAAATAGTTTAATCGAAATCAAAACTATAAATTTGCATAAATTTTGAAATAAAAATATGTTGAACATAGTAACCTTTGACCAAAATATTTGTTATTTTTTCAAACAAATTGTATAACTTTGACAACACAAAAAAAACAATAATTTCGATTGGATTACGAAATTTAGAATTGAAATTTGCTTTGATAAAAAATTTTATTTATTTTATAATTTATATAAATTTAAATGTTTTTTACTTTTTTGGACGTTTGGACAATGACAAGCAAATATAGAGTTAAAAAGTGACACTTTACGACCGCAAATTACATTAATAAAGTAACACTTTAATATGTAGGCCAATAAAAATTTTTTTTTTTTTTTCCTATAGGAGAAAGAAGAATAATATATTAGTCTATCCATTATTATGTCTAGTCTATCCATTATACGCATAAAATTCGAATGTTATTTCTTACCTTGGGTGGTTTGAGGTATTTTTAATCGAGACTGACCCATTTACAAAATATGCGAATCATTAAAATAGATTAATATTGATAGCCTGTGGCTTATTATAAGCATAATACATAGCTTACATTTTCTGATAAAAACTGATTGTATAATAAATACAACCCATAATAAGAGTATTAATCTTATAAATAAATCAAATAGTCATTTCCTGTTAACATTAATATACCAAATCAGACGTAAATATAATCTTTATGATGATAATCCATATTATTTTGTGAAATATATTTTTCATTCCAATCAACTTACACCTTTACTGTTACCTTTACAAATAATATATATAATGAAACTACCATAAACAAATTGGTTTCTAAACATTCGTTTTAAATTAGTTATTTTATTGAAATTTTAATTTAATTAGCAAGTTTTAATAATCAGAAGAAAACTATAACGTACTAATTGGAATTTTGGGTAAAATAAAATAAAGAAATAAAATTTTACAAGATATTTTAATTAAAATAAAACGACATGAAACATTATAGAATACAATTTTCATTTTTATCAAATCACAGTGTTACGTGTAATACTCCTTATAATTAGACTTTAACTACTTTCCCTCAACTAACTATTATATAATTGTTACCTTCTTAGCAAACAATTGCTGTTTCGTTATATACGTATCTACATGCATACATAAATATTTATGTATATTGTTCGTGTTTTCCTATTTTATTTTTATAAATATATCGTTGAGTATGAATTAAATTCCACGACCTCTTTTTTTTGTAATAAAATTACAATTAAAGAAATCACAAAAGCTTAAAAAAGCTTTAAAGTATGCATTCGGTATAAAATATTATCAATGGAAAATTTTTCTTTACAAGTTACAAGATACAAATTTTTGTTTTTCATTTTTAGCTTTTCCCATAAAGAAATCAGAAAATTATTTTGGAAACTAGCTATTTTGTTGTTTTTTTTTTGTGTCAAATCGATATTTTATTCCGCGTACTGTATTCAACATTGTAGTTGTAAAATTTACGTTCGGTTTGGCTGTTTTTTTCTTAGATAACATTTTTTTTTTTTTTTTTTTTTCCTTTATCTCCATTTAGGAGCATAGGGCGTCTACTAGACTGGACCATCTAACTCTGTTGGGGGCAATCGCTTTCAGTTCACCCTATGTCTTGCCAATTTGTTTTGCTTCAGCTAGCACCGTTTTCTTCCATGTTATGGGTGGTCTTCCAACTCTCCTTTTACCTTGTGGATTCCACTCTAGGGACATCCTTGTTATATCTTCGACTGATTTTCTTAGTGTGTGTCCTATCCATCTCCATTTTCTTTGTTTTATCTCGGTCTCAATGTCTAGCTGCTCTGTCTGCCGTAGAAGTTCCTGGTTACTGATGGTGTTTGGCCAGAAGCATTTGATCAGTCTTCTCAGGCATTTGTTCACAAACACCTGTAGTTTATTTGTGATCTTTCTTGTTTGTTTCCACGTTTCACACCCGTACAGCAGTGCTGACTTGACACATGCATTGAACATTCGTAGCTTTGTCTTTCTTGACAGGACGGATGCATTCCAGATCTTGTGAAGCATATTGAACGTATTTCTGGCTTTGTTAATACGCTGACTGATATCTTCTTCAGTCCCGCCTGTTTTTGCTACAGTACAACCAAGGTACACAAATTTGTCGACTTCATCCACTTGTGTATTGTTGATGGTAATTGGTGTTAACGTTTTGGCGTTCAATCTCATAGCCTTTGTTTTCCTGATATTAATGTTGAGACCGACTTCATGTGCAAGGGTTGATAGCTTCCGTATTTTCTGCTGCATGTCCGTATGTGTGTGTGTAAGTAGACAGATGTCATCTGCGTAGTCTAGATCATTGAGCCGTCTTGTTGTATTCCATTGGATTCCATTTGGACTTGCATCATCGAGCTTTCTCCTGATACTATCTAGTACTATTAGGAATAGTAGCGGGGATAGTACACAGCCTTGTCTCACTCCTCGGTGGTTGTAGTATTCATTACTTTGCTGTCCTTTGTATTGTATTCTGTTTGCAACATCCCGGTACATTTCTTTGATTAGATCAACTATTTTCTTCGGGATGCCCATTTCACAAAGTGTCTTCCATATCGCGCTCCTGTTGATTGAGTCGAAGGCGCGTTCGAAGTCCACGAAGAGGAGATACAATGGTGAATTCCATTCATTTGATTGCTCTATGATGATACGGATTGTGTTGATATGATCGGTACAGCTTCTTCCTGGCCTAAAGCCGGCTTGTTCATTTCTTAGTTTCATGTTAATTGATGGAGATATTCTTTCGAGGATGATCATTGCTAGTATTTTCATTGTTGTGTTGAGCAGAGATATACCTCTCCAATTTTTGCATTCTCTTAGATCACCTTTCTTTGGGATTGTTATGGTTAAACCTTCTTTCCATTTGGTTGGTATTTTACCTTCGTTCCATACATCAGCTAATAGTGGTGTTAGAGCTTCTGCTGTTGTGTTTACATCTGCTTTGAGTAATTCTGCTGATATATTATCTGTACCAGCAGATTTGTTGTTCTTGAGTTTCTGTATGGCATCTTTAACTTCCCGTTCCGTTGATGGATGGGTGCTGATAGTTTCGTTATAGTTGTCATCCGGAGACTCCAAGTTATTTTCTTGTTGGTGGCAGTTGTCTTCGAAGTATTCTTTCCATCTATTTAGCTGTTGTTCATGTGTTGTGAGGGTTTGACCAGATTCATCGTTTATTGGTGGAGTGTTTGTTTATTTGTTGGTGACCTTTCTCACGCATTTGTGTAGTGTGCGCATATTTCTATTAGCTGCTGCTGTTTTCGCAGTCTTGAGAATGCTTTCTGTATATATTCTGCGATCATTCCTTGCCATCTTTTTAACTTGTTTTGCTGTACTTTCATATTTGTTGCGGATCTCGGTTGTGTTCTGGTGACACAACTGCAACTTGAGCTGTCGACGCTCTTCAATTTTCTTCCATGTATCATCGCTAATCCATGGTTTCCGTGATTTGTCTTGGTAGCCTAGCACATCTGTAGCAGTTTTGACGTAAGCTTCTTTAACTTGTTCCCATTTTTCATCAATGCTGGTGGTTTCGTTGTTTGGTAGATTGAACTGGAGCTCAACATTTTTAGTATTTTATATTTAACGGTAGAACAAAGAAAGAATCGCTTTTAAATCGAAGTTTTGGATTTTCAAATTTTGACAAAGAAATTGACATTGATAAGTGGTTAGTAAGGCATCTTTACTGCGAGATGATGATTTTTAAACAGCTTCTGAGTATTTTAAAAAAGTTGACTGTTTTAACAAATTAATGATTTATGATAAAATGGTATTGACTCGGTTTATCCGTTTATTATTATTACGTTTACTAATATTAATAATAGGAGAGTTAGAAATGAGATATTCAGTTTAATATGAGAAAAATTTATAGAATTTTAAATATGATTTCAATTAAGTTCGAAATAAGAAATAAACGTTACAATCGTGAGGAATACATATACATATCCTGAAATATAAGAGATCTCAAGCCGGGCTTTAAATAAAACCCAAAATATGAGGCTTCAAGAAAAAATGACAAAATTTGTGGAAGAAACGGCACAACATCTGCTTTGTACACATTTCCCAGGCAGCAGTTCCACTGCTGGTTTGAAGGAACAACCAAGGGTTTCTGGCTGGGAATGTGGTGAACATCAGATATATGAGATGGGCTATAGATTCCTTCAACCCGTTCAAATCACCGGGTACTGATGGAATCTATCCATGCACGCTACAAAATAATGTAGATGGCCTCATCGAATCATTGCATAATATTTATAAAGCATGTCTGGCATATGGATATGTCCCAGAAGTAAAATTGAAAGAGCACCTGATTCCAAAGAATTCGATCTCGGTATTTTTTTGGATATAGAAGCCGCTTTTGATAATGCCACCTTCGAATCAATCAGAACTGCAGCATCACAACATGGCATCAACCACACGATCTCTAACTGGATTGTGTCTATGTTGAGTTGCCGCATTGCCTTTGTGGAAATGGGTAATGCAACTGTTTCAGTTGCTGTAAAACGAGGTTGCCCACAGGGTGGTGTTCTTTCACCTTTTCTATGGAGCTTGGTAGTTGATAGTCTTCTTTATAGACTGAATCAATCGGGACCCTATTTTCAGGGCTACGCTGACGATATTGCCATACTAGCAATGGAGAAAGACTTTCGCACTCTGGTGGATTTGATGCAAAATTCACTGAAGTGGGTTGAAGAGTGGTGTGGGGAGCAAGAACCTTCAGTCCTTCCTTCCAAATCACAGGTAGTTTATTTAGCGTATGGTTTTTTTTGTGACACATTAAAAATTGAACTTAAAAAAAGGTAGACTCTTCTATGAAATCTACCTAAAACAAAACATGGATACACATTAAATGAACTTACAATCGATTTGATTCCGCGTCTTGTAGTAAAGAAGTAAAAAATAAAATATTTGAACATTGTACAGTACATTTGAAGATTAGATGTTTACATCGAGCGAGTCTATCCATGCTACTACATCGGGAGTGTTTGAGATGTTGGATGGATGTTTGAAATGGATGTTTGAGATGTTGCCATTGTAACGTCAAATTGGACACACAGTTGCAATGTGTTTTATGGTTTGTTGTGGAGCGCCACAGTCACACTCAGAGGACACCGAAATGTCCCACTTGTAGAAAGAATCAGCACAAGGTCCATGGTTCGTTCTTATTCGGTTTAATGTAGTCCAGGTATGACGTGACAAATCGAAACCAGGTTGGGCAAAAGTCGGGTTAGTAATAGAAAGGCCAGTTGTGTTGTAATGATTCCAGGAGGTGTCCCAGGCATCCAAGATATTAAAACTAGTTGCCAGCAGGTTGCTGGCAGTTTTATGTGGAGGCTTTCTTGACTTCAATCGACAACGAGTGTGGTCACCGTAATATTCGTGCAAGGCAAGGGTAACGTGATGTTGTTGATTACCGCGATAGCGATATTGCTTAACACAGGGAGCCAAGGTAAAGGGGTGGATCTGATAGTACAACTTATAGTACGCATCGTGACATGCAGCTGGCAGTCAACTTTTTGAGTATGTGTGCTATTCAATCAGACTGGTGCGCCATACTCAGCCACTGAGTAAACCAGACTTAGAGCAGTTGTGCGGAGGGTAGTCTTATTTACCAACAATAGAAAAGTGCCTGCAACACCAAGTCTGTATCTTTTGAGTATGCAGTTAAGCTACTCAGATGAGGTAAAGTTTTTAGGCATTATTCTCGACAAAAGGTTGAATTGGAATAGTCATTTAACAACAACAAATGATAAGGCTTTTATTGCCTTTAGGCAATGCCGCCGATCCCTTGGAAGTAATTGGGGTCTCAGTCCCAAAATCATCTTATGGGTCTACACAGCTATAATCAGACTAACACTTGCTTTTGCATTGTTGTCTGGTGGCCTAAGACGGATAAACAGTACATCCGTGCTAAGTTAAATAAAATCCAGAAAATGGCATGCGTAGGTATAAGTGGCTCAATGTGCACCACACCACAGGACTGCAGCATCACAACATGGCATCAACCACACGATCTCTAACTGGATTGTGTCTATGTTGAGTTGCCGCATTGCCTTTGTGGAAATGGGTAATGCAACTGTTTCAGTTGCTGTAAAACGAGGTTGCCCACAGGGTGGTGTTCTTTCACCTTTTCTATGGAGCTTGGTAGTTGATAGTCTTCTTTATAGACTGAATCAATCGGGACCCTGTTTTCAGGGCTACGCTGACGATATTGCCATACTAGCAATGGAGAAAGACCTTCGCACTCTGGTGGATCTGATGCAAAATTCACTGAAGTTGGTTGAAGAGTGGTGTGGGGAGCAAGAACTTTCAGTCCTTCCTTCCAAATCACAGGTAGTTTATTTAGCGTATGGTTTTTTTTCGTGACACATTAAAAATTGAACTTAAAAAAAGGT